>JABUQX010128671.1:22500-30265 GCA_015478945.1 Trachelipus rathkii
ATAATAATAATAATAATATTAATAATAATAATAATAATAATAATAATAATAATAATAATAATAATAATAATAATAATAATAATAATAATAATAATAATAATAATAATAATAATAATAACAATAATAATAATAATATTAATAATGTGATAATAATAATAATAATAATAATAATAATAATAATAATAATAATAATAATAATAATAATAATAATAATAATAATAATAATAATAATAATAATAATAATAATAATAATAATAATAACAATAATAATAATAATAGTTATTATTATTATTAATAATCATCATAATAATAATAATAATAATAATAATAATATAATAATAATAATAATGCATTTGTAATAATTTTCAAAAGGAATAACATTCTTGGTTTATTGCTAGCGTTTTGCTCCAATTAATTTTATATTTTTAAACGATTTTTTCCTCTAGGTACCAAAATCGCCTGACTCCGGCTCCATCTCACTTTTATATTTTGCTATGATAATTAAATAAACTTATTTAATTATATTATGTGCTTGTCTGGCCCCTTTTTAAAACCCATGTCATCAAATATTTAGTTTTAATGGCTGTTGCTTATCAAATATAGAATGAAAATAAAAATAAGTTTTATCATTCCTATTAGTCCATAATTCGATATTTTACTTGGACCCCTTTGGAAACTTTCAAAAGTCTTAAATACTATCCCCTACACTTGGACCCCTTTCATTCTTTATGTAGGTTTTGTGTGTGCAGTGCGTTCGCACACATTTGTATGTTAATGTCTTTTAATTCGCAGAAATTGGTTGAATAATAATCATTATTTTCCTTATCTTAATGTCAATACAGACCCTTTTGCTACTAAATTTCTTCTAATTATAAAAACACTTTCATTATTTTCTGTGATATACACTGTTTGTTTGAGAACACAACACTGAGAGTGACTTCACTCTCTGTCATTTGGCGTTTGATAAATGACATTATACACAGAGATTAGGATCACCGTTCGGTTGATTCTCTAATCTTTCTTGCTGTAAGGTTTGGTGGAATGTGCTTTAGCTATATAAGGAATTCCTTATTGGATTACTTTTATTATATTTTAATGATTATTATTATTTTTATGATTTAAAATATGTTTATTAATCTGTCGTGTTGTTTTTTTACATGGGTTTTTTTTTTCTTTGGTTTTTTTAATGGAATTGGGACACTCCTTTCCCCAAGAATTTGTGATACTTTGTTGCGAGAGTTGTATTAATGGTTTGGGGGTACTTTTTATTGATGTAATTTTTTCATGACCTTAAAACAATTATATCGTTTTTCATACGAGAGGCATAAACACCAGATTAATTTGACTAGTGTTCCCCAATTCTTCCTATCATTGTTTTTTATGATAAGGGATTCCGATGATACGAGCCGACTTCAATAGTTGTAAACATTGGTTTGCGACGCATGTCAGATATAGTAGGAGAAAGTTAGCTTCATTAAGGTTGTGTTTATAGGGGACATTTAGGGTATTGCGAGCGTTGGCGGTAAGAACTGATATATCCTATAAGAGAGTAATTTAATTTATTTTGGGTTTAAATAGATCACATTTTAAAGCTAGGTAGAGTAGTAGGTAATGTAGCTCATTGATTATAGTTTATCTATTGTTAGTCCCGTGATAATGTGATAAATTAGAACAATTATGAAAAGTATCATTGAACTTATAGTAGAATGATCTAACTTAAGTATTAAATCCGTGTGGTTCCTTATGCAACACTACTACTATACAGTTATTTTATATACTCAGTCTACTCAAGTATAAGATTTATGTTAATATTCTATATATATCAGAACAAGAGGAGAGGTGGGGTGGCAAGAAGCGGAGAAATGCTATCATCTATTATAAAACCCCATCATCCACGGTAGCTAACCTGAGACAGTCTTAAGTCTCTTCAGTCAAGCTAATGGATCATACGACCTCGCTTTTAGTGAGTTATATTATATTTACTTTCATGTAACGTCACTCTCAGAATATGATTCTAGTTATATTTTATGTTCACTCTCACACGTTATATTTATTATGTTTATTTCACGGATTTCTTTGAATTGTTGATTAGTCAATTGACGTACACTGATATACCATGATATCAGAGCTCTAAAAAAATCCTTATATTATAATTATAGTATAAATAATAACTTAATATATATATAATATATATATTAATATAATATATATATATATATATATATATATCTATATTAATATACTATAAAGGACCATATACTATACACGTGAGCGTAAGGTAGAGTTTGAACTCTGCACTGAATATCTCTAATTAGCGTATAAGTAGCGAGCTAGGTCAGAGGTGCGCACTACGCGTAGAAGTACATGAGTTTTAATCTCACCTTGAGGGAACTAGAAAATTATAAAAACTCGGCATGTCGTAAACTAATCATAGTGGTGCTAGCACTAATGATGCTTAGGATATAGCTTGAGCCTATTTAAAAGTTCGATTTCCATGGTGAGTAATAGCAGCGGAATTTTGCATAGAATCCCACCCATGAAATAGCGGATCGGTGCTTTCGTAAACTGATGAGATGAATGTACCTAGAGTGTGGCCTGGGTGAGTAACACTCCGCTCTGAGAAGCGTGGATCGCAAAAATATCTGCCATAACAGATTGGCAGTAATGGAAGAAGGTGATAGTGAACTGTGGTCGTGGGTTGAGGTGCAAGAAGAATAGGTATTTTAGACATGAGGTTTATTAAAAGTATAAGGAAGGAAGGATAGTGTTGTATTAGAGCGAGAAATGATTGAAGAATGATAAATCTGCATGTATATAGATGAAATTACCGGTAAAATGATCAATGAGTGGAGAGGCGAGATATGGTGATTGATTGGAATTTTAAGTTGTATATAAATTAAAATTGTTATATTGAATATAGTATAAGCAATAAGGTTTCACGTAAAGTGATTGGAGGAGAGGCAGATATAGTATACTTTAATATTAATATAGTATATATATATATAGGTGAATATGAAAAAGAATTTAATTAAATATGGAAAATTTTATGATTTAAAATAAATCTAAAGAAGAGATAAAATATAATATAATAAAATTTTTGTCGAAAAGAAATCGACGAGTCGTAGTGACTGAAGGACAGAGATATGACTGCATAGATAACAAAGGTATGCGATAATTGTATGATAGTGGTTCAGATAGAATATGTGTTCGTTATCCAAATCTTTTACATTGAAAAAAATGATGAAGAAAATGAGGGAGGAGAAGAAATAATATTGTATTAGGTTTTTTTGTAATTTTGGCAACAGCGGATGAAATGATTAAAATACGGAAACTGTAACATAGAGCAGAGTGTTATTGAAAACATTTCTTTAACACTATTATTATTCTCTCTGGTTTGCTTCTGAATGGAATCAAAAGTGAGATGTGCTACAATATAGTGAAATGTGTTTGTTGAGAGATATACGGCAAATAGCCACTAGTGCACTTCATTATATATTATTTAATAGCGGTAGACAGGAAGAGAAATATCATATGTCTTTCTCATGTTATAATCAACATTTGTTATGGATGGGTTATAAAAGAATTAGAGGTTGGGATCGCAGGGATGAGTATTAGTAACTCGAGGTTGCTGGAGTCGTTCCAAACAATTTCTGTCTCTACCTCTTCAAAAGTCATTTCCGGAGAGTACTCTTTTCTCACTATCCTCCAGAATAAACTTATCCTCGACATACTACTACTAACTCGGTATATGAAATATTGAGGAGAGATAATGGTAAAGAGATACGAGAGAATAGCTCACATAATATATTATACCTAATTATATATATATATATATATATTATATATATGCGAGTGATGATCTTGTATTATATGTGTGTAGCCGAATCTTAGAGAAGAGTTTGAAGGAATTGGTAGGAGATTTTGAGACAGGGAGTTGTGTAATAATAATGAGGAGATGTTTGAAGGTAACTACGTTAAGATATAGAGTAAGAGTATATTATTATGTATAAATATGAGACAGTCTCGTGATGTGATTAGGATTATGACAAGTAGGTGAAGAGACGGAACGAGAGAGAAAGCAGAGAAAAGAGGAGTAGAGACGTAGGAAAGAGTAATGAGAATGAGATGAAAGAGAGTGGAATATGGAGAGAAATTGAAAAGAGAGGAGACAAGGAGAGAGAGACGAAGAGAGTAGATAGAGAAGAGTCGAGAGAGAGAGAGAGAAAGAGGATGAGATGAGGAAGAGAGCAGAAAAGAGGATAGTGTGCATTAAAAAGGCAGTAGCTGTTGGTGATGAGTAGAGAAGAGTCGGAAATTGCAATACTATTGGAAGTGCGCTTAGTGGGTTTATCCATGCAGGATCGTTCCAATTCTAAGAATAATTTAATGTAGATTAAATGATTACGCTTTAATATCTTTGAGAGAGTAATCACAAAACTACTAAAATTAATAATTGAGTAACTAATTAACCGTAAATTAATGTCATATAATTGTAAATAAGCTAAAGTAACGGAGGAGTAACTGGCACTCGTGATATACTTTTCCTTTCAAATGAGATGGAATAATGAAAAACTCTTTAAATTATTATCAGTAAGTACAATCAGATTAAACATAGGTAAATTTTGAAATTAAAGTGGAAAATTTATACAGAATATTTTTCTGACAAACCTTATAATTTTGTAATATAAAAGATATATAAACATACATATAATAAAGTATTAAATATCCATTGTAATATTATAATTAAATAAATTAATATTATAATTGTAGGTACTAAATAATATATTATATTCATATATTATTTTAATAAACGTCTAGAAAAAAAAAAATATGAATAAGCTCTACTAATTTAATTTCTCATTAAAGACCATTTACGTTTAACATCAACAATTTCTTATGTTTTGCCACTAAAATGATAAATTGGGAAGGTGAGGTATCAAACTTAATTTATCTTCTATTATAAATATATGGCACTTTTCAATAATAAGTAAGTAATAATAGAAAAAATAAGCTGGAGTCATGATATTATAATTCAGTCTAAAGTGAGACCCAGAGTTAAATACAGTTAAGCAAGAGGATTAATTTTTGATAAATTTAGTTTGCAGTAGAATATGTACTCTATGTTCTATTAAAGTCTAGAAATACCTACTTACAAAATGTAGAAGAAAGAGTATACATCTTAAAATAAGCTGCAAATCATAGATTTGGAAAAATATTATGCCGTAACAAGGCTCTACATTGGATATTGCGCTATCTTGTGTTATTTTTTTAATTTATAATTTCTTAATTTTACTGTTTTGTCTCTAGTTTTCCATTGTGTATTAAGCATCTTTTATATGTTAAAGGTATTATTTTATTTGTATGCAAGTTTGTATTGATTTTTCGAATGTATACTTTATATTGTATTTATATTTTCTCTTATATATATAAAAATTGACGAACCCCATTAATCATATTGAGCTAATGTGTAAGGAAAACTTTATTTTAGCACATGGTGAAGGTAATTACAAAGAATAATGTGGTATAAAATATGCTAAAGAAAGGTGAGGAAAATCATCATTTGTCTCTATTAATACACTCAGATATATAACCGATAATTGATGCTTAACTCTAGAAAATTTTCAACTTCATAAATGTTAATATTAAAAATTAATCATTGAATATACTATTCCGCAATTCGAGTCATTATCATAGAAATTGTGTATTTTATGCAGCAATAATAGATCCATATTGAACTATAGATTTATAATTAAGAAAAAGTATGTTTCCTCATATTACATATTTTGCTCTAATTCCTTGAATTTAATGATATCTTTAAGATATATTTCAATTTATTATTTAATTTATTGTTATTTGTATAATATATAGATAATATATGAATATATATAGCATAAAAATGAGATTTTATTATTGTATATAATATTATTTATTAAATCATTATATACTTATGTTTGCCTTAAAACATACAATAGCAAATACGATTTTTGAGATTGATACATATGAAAAGATACTATATATCATACACGTAGTAAAACTTAATATATTATATATAATAATACTATAGTATAAACCTATATAATAATTTTTTATTTTATATTTTTTTTTTTCATTTTTTTTTTGTATAACCATTCTTGGTTTCGCTAGTCTATCAATGAGCTGTTCATAATTCCAATTATAAATTTATAATAAAAATGCCCAGCTCTATTTGATGGGATTTGTATTATATTTATGCACATTACAGAAAATATTTGTCAAATGAAAAGTGATCACTTATTTTTTTTTTTTTAACAATTTTTAAGTACATAAAAAAGCAGTAATTTCAATTAAGGAAAATACAAATTATGCTTTAATCTTTTGCAAAACTGAAAGCATTGCTAAATTGGGTGTATCAGTATATATTATCTTCAATATATGGTAATTTGAAAATAATAAAAAGGGCTTGTAATTTTGCTGCCGCGGTGTAAAAACATTATATAAGTTATTAAAATGATAGACATCTGGCAACTTAGCAAACTAAGACATACTAAATTTCTATAGTAACTATATTAGTAAATTGCTAGCTTTGGCTTTTTTTGTAGCTTATAGGCCCCGAAGTCTGAAACGGAATCTACTACCGATAAAATGGAAATTTTGCCAAATCTGGCACATTGAGCAGCCGAAACGCTTTCACTGAATATTAAAAAAAATTAACATTTAACCAATTCACTAGCACGTAGCAGGCAGGAAATTTGAGTGCACCAGAAACGCCCGAATGCGCCCATGTACCGGAATTCAGCGTGGACATATTGTATTAAAAATAGCCAGAGTTCTAAAGTCCGGTTCGGACCATCTACTCTTTTTTTGGTTTCTTTTGAAAATATTAAAATGTGTAATTATTGAAATCCACATCTAAAATTATATATTTCTAGTCTAGAGATAGAAAGGAGCGAGTAGAAAGAAGTGTGTAATACTTTTCATTGTTAAAAGCGAATAACTACTTGAATTTATTGGTCAATTCCAACTCTTCTGTTAAAGTAAGTAAATCATCACTCCTCTCCTCTCTCTTCTCCATCTTCTCTCATCTCCTGCATCATTCAAATACTTTCACCATAATTGTTTTATATATATTATAATAGATATATATATATACATAATATCTAAGTAGATATAATATTAATCACTATACTCTTATATTTACTTTCTTATTTTATATTTTTATTTTTTTTAATTATATAACTAATCTTTAAATTATTAACTTATATTCTAGTCACTAAGGTTAAATTCTTTATTTTTTACTTTATACTCAATATATATTTATGTACTAATTACTTGTATAATATGTCCGTAATATATATAACTATAGTATATATAACTACTAGCTATACTTGTAGGTAAATACATTAACTATTAAATAAAATATAAATTAAATATAAATAATCTTATATATATAATGTGATATAATATCACTCCTAATTATTTTTAATACTCGTATATAATGTATATATATAATTTATTATTATCCTATAATAAATTTATCACTAAAATTATAATATATATTAATTAATAGGTGAATCACTAATTTTTACACTAATATACTATTATATATATAATAATATATATATATATATATAATATATAGTATACTATAAAATTAAAATAATAGCCATAATACTATATATATTAGATAAATATATATAATATATATTTATATTTATATACAAAATATATAAATAATTTATAAATTATATATATAATATTAATATAATAATTTTTGAGAATATATACA
>JABUQX010128672.1:0-10000 GCA_015478945.1 Trachelipus rathkii
AATTAAAGGCCTTATCGATATTCAACCATTTTCTTTTGTTTCGCATCCTCACCATTTCAATCCTCAATTATATCAATCAAGCATTCATCTCCAGTTCTTATGAGGATGTGGATGCCATTACTTCCGATTCTATTGAAATGAATTTTTTTTTGTTGATAATTTAATTATTAGTGGGAATGATCTATGGACAACTTTTAAAGGAACTTTATCATGAATGCAACAAAAGAATAGAAGATGGTGGTTTTCATCTTAGAAGTTGGGACTCTATTAATGATCAATTAAGAGCTGTTAATGGAAAGAGAGGGTAGAATAGTTCAACATCAGGAGTCAGAAAATAAGGTTCTTGGATATCTTTTTAATCCCTCTTACAGATAAGCCTAAAAACTAGCCAAAATTTTCGATTAATGCTGATGCAATACCAAAAGATTGTTGTTTTCAGCTATTACATTTTTGATACTTAAAAATATCTTTTTAAATGTAACTTTAACCCTCGCGAGTCCGGGTGCCCCAAATTATACGCGCAAGTACTCGTGGGTCATATTTTGCCCAGGCTTTATATCGTTTAGGCTTATTTTTATTTTTTGAAAAACTTTTTTAGGTAACGGATTAATGTAATCAGTCCTTTTAATAAGTTGTTCTGTAAGAGTTTTGTTAATTTTATTGTTATTACTATTTTTAAAATTTTTTTGAAAATTAAAAAAAGTGGGGCAACCTTGCGCGGATTTTTTTTTTTATGCCAGGGGCAAAAAATTAAATTAAAAAAAAAAAAAACTATACAATACACCTTAATTTTTTAATTTTTGGCTGTTATATTCCTAGATACGTACTAAATCAATTTTTTTTATCAATATGCCAATCAAATTAGCTGAAAAATATTTATATTCGAGTTATTGTGGGGTCTTTTTTTGCCCACACCACTTTTAGCTCTTTCGTATTTTTTTTTAATTTTTCCAACCAATTGTTATGAAATTTTTGGTGTAGATTATATTTCAACATGTCCCTGAGGAATACCTGTAACGAGAAAAAATTGAACAAAAAAAAAGTTTGATTTTTTTTTAATAAAAAGAAAAGTGTGGGGCAAAATTTAACCCACGAGTACTCGCGAGGGTTAAGAGTAGGGTAATTAATTAGGAAATTATGGCAATTTAGGTCTCAATTTGGAATGAAAAGGTCCCTGGCCAATGTTTTAGTTTCCTAGTCTTCTCTATGTTCAGATTTAAAATAAATTAGATAATATTGAATTGAAAGGAGGGGTGTTTTCTCACCTTCTCCCTCAAACTCTTTATTCATATTTTGTGATGTGCTTCATCCTCTTGTTATGGTTTTTGCAGTTTTATAATAATAGGTTCAATGGTTCTAAGTTAAATATGTTTTACAAAAGGCCAAGTGTGGCTTCCCCTCAAAATCTAGGGCTTCTGCCCTCTTTTTAGAGTTTGTTTATCTTGGCCGTTTTTATTTTTTAAGTGTATCAAGCAAATATTATCAAAACCATTTAAAATTCCAATTCCAAATTATAAAGTGGTTTGTAGATGCTCAAAATGTTTTCTTTTATGTCATATGTCTTGAAAGTCTGGTAAAAAAAAAATATTTTTGTTAAATAATAGGTTCAAGTGAAATTTTATCAAAAATCAAAAGAAAATTGAGCAAGAGTATAAAGTAACCATTTCTTATGCTTAAATCAATACTGCTGAAAAATCCAGCAGATCTGGATTTACTAGAAGGTGTTTACAACCTCTACTTTTATTTTCAAATTACATTTAATGGGTTAAAGGGTTCTTCTTGGGATCTTCTAGATCCAATCTCAAATGCCTATTTAGTAAAACCTTAAATGTTTCTGTCTGAGGCCAAATAAGGAAAAAGACCTTTACGCAAATTCCAACACATCTGTGGTAAGCTACTGCAGTCTTTAATTAAACCATTTAAAAAGAATACTACTCCAAGTGTACATGAGCTTTAAAGGTAACTTAAAAATATTCAAGTTCATTAGCAGGAGTAAGGGGTTGGATGAAGATTGTGATCAGAGAGCCCAACTCTATTGTTGAAGATAATGCAGCAGCAATGTTTTTTTCTAAGTAGATATTATATCTCCAAAATCCTAAAAAAGGAAAGAAGTTCCACTGGTAATTCTGTCACTATAATTTACTTTCAGTGCATGATAAACGATAAAGACCGATCCAAAGGGAAGAAATTCAAAGACACTTTTTATATAATGATCGATGTGATAAATCCAGTTTTTCTTGGTAAGGATCATCATGGTCACAGACCAATTCAATAAGAGAAAATTTTTCATTCTAGATGGTCAAACACTATGGGTTTGTGTCAAACCAACTATCAATTTCCCAGATCCTCATGCTTCTGGATTACCAAGACCAGAGCCAGGCCTTGTCAGAAGAATGTTTTGTCAGACCCAGTGGCTGTAAAATAACCGCCGCCCCGCAAGCCCCCCGCGGTGCGGGGGGTGGCGCAAAAGGAACGAGAGGCGCACGGCCGGGCAAGAGGAATGAGCACCTTATTTCGATGAAAACCCCCCACAATGAAAGCTCTCTCTCTCTATTCCCCTAGTATATATATATATAATATATATATATATAATATATAATATATATATACTATTAATATTATATATATTATATATATATATATTATATATATATTATTACTATCTATAATATATATATATATTTAGTTAACGGAAATTGTCTGGTTTTCAGAATATTGAGAGAGAAGATGAAAGTAAAGAAAAGAAAAATAAAAAAAATAATACAAGTGGCAGGATATTGAGGGATTGAAAATAATCATGTTTTTCAAGCCCCAATTTATAATTGGAGAACTCCCCCATAGTAAAACTTCACATCTGCCTGAGAGATCTTTTTCATAAATTAAAACTAATAAAAAGGTATTTGAGAAGTACCATGACGAACCCGTAAGGTAAGTGATGCCTGGTAACTTAGCATACAGTATGATCGGGCTCCCGCACTGGACTTTTGGGGAAATTAGTGCGATCATTTTGTGATGCAAAGAGACGAAGGGATTAATGAGCATTTAGAAGACTATTAATGTCAAAGTTAAAAGGTAATGACAAATGTTGTATTGTTTTATTAGTAAGTTTTTTGCTTTACTTTACCAACAACAGTAATGTAAAAGTGTCTTAAAAATGCGCATCTCTTTTATTACATATATAGAATATTTTTTTTCATTTAACAATACACTCTGGTTCTTTGTAATGCTAGTGTGATTTTTTCTTTGAATATACAAAAACTTTTTTGTGTCATTCCAAGTTCCGAAAACTTATATCCCGTCCAAATTAACTAAAGGGGGGCCGCACAAAATCAGGCGCGGGGGGCGCAACTGACCCTTTAGTTAGCCACTGTGTCAGAACTTGGTATAATCTGTAAAAAATTTAACAGTATTAAACTCTTATTAAATATCCAAAAAGACTAATCTTCCTCTAATCAAATCGAGGTTTAATTTGTTGCGTCCCTACTTTGGAGCATACTGGTGTGGACTTTACAGGACATATCTTTGTAAAGATTAAATGATAAGGAACTTCCAAAAATGCATCTATTAATTTACACGCTGCCTTAACATCAGAAGCTATTCATGTGTGATGTCCTTCCAGAATATGTCCAACTGATCCTTTTTACTTTCAATGTCCAGCGATTCCACCAAATATGTATGGTATAGCCCTTTCCCTTTGCTACTCAGATAATGCCAGAATTCAAAAACAAAGTGGAAATATACTGTTAGAATCTTTGTCGTCAGATATGTTCTCCGAACATATGCGTATCAATAACATCAAAAATTACAAGATTCCAGTCTATTCCAGTTGGGTGGGATCAGTTTGGAAGAGTATGATACGAACAGTTAAGGGATGGCTCTATAAAACTTTAGGTAAAGCAACCTTAAACCTACTATCAAACTGTTAACAAAGTATTTTCAAATATCACCAATGTGTATCAAATTCATAGCAAGAACCCCTTTAACCTAATAGGTCTATCAATAAGATTTGGAAAGTTTAATTGCTCCAAACTCCCTTTTTGAAGCCTTAAATGGCAAAATTCAAACTCATATTCAAATGAAGTTTCCACCCCCATATGGAAACACCTTCCTCCGTCACAACAAAAGACTTAGCCATAACTCAAACTGCTCAAGGAAGAGTTTTTAGAGACTTTCAGGAAATTATGGTATGAGTTCTTATCTATTAAATTTGCGTCAGACAAGTAGAAATCTTTATCAGTCAGAGTGGACAACAGAATTAAGGTTGGAGATTTAGTTCTGATTCACACACCTCACAACATAAGCCTAGACCCTTCTGGCTTTTGGGAAGAGTTCTGGAAGTCCATTGTTGTGATTGACAAAAAATCTGGATGTGTTATAAAAAGGGAGATGGACCAAACCTGTCAAACTATTCCTTTTGTCATCTCTACTCATTGGAGTTATCTATTACCACCCACTTGTCTCAAGTGGAGAAATTGCGGTTGAAGCAAGCAGTGTGATAACACCAATCCGGTTGGTCAAAACCCTGATAATACAGATCAAGTTGATCCCTCCAATTCAAATTCAGTTATTCAAGTAAATAATTGAACTACTGATATTGAGAATTGTACAACCGTTTAACTTCCAGGTTTCGCGATGGTTAATGGCAATTACTATGAATTATCTCAAACCTCAATTCCAAGTCAAAGAAAAGACCAACTTAGACCAGGCTGCTGTCAAGTGTCAAATAATTCCTTCACAGGAATTTAATCTTATTTGTAAAAATTTTAATTCTTTTAAATTGCAATGGTTCTTCATTGCAACTCTTCAGTGGAGGATATAAAAACTATTATAATAAGTTTATATATATATACTCTCTCTATTTTTGGTTTTATTTTGTAGAAATTATCTAGCTATGAATCTTCATTAATTTTCACATAGTTTAATTTTGTTCAAATTAAACTGATTTCTCTAATTATGTCTTCATTGGATATAATTGCACAGAATTTCACTAAAAAATCATTATAGTTCATTACTGATTCAACTGCGGTCCTAATTTGTCGCGTTTGTGAAATCAAAATTTAATAATCAAAATGCAAAAGGGTATAGAGTGTTCCTTTCCTTAATTTTCTTCATTTCTTTTTCAAATATTTTTACTATCCCAACCCCATCTCTATTCTCTTTACCTTCTACTCACCATCAATTTACCCTAAAGAGATACAGTGCTTTAAATTTTTTACAAAAAGCCAAAAAGAGCGAGATATAGGGAAAAGAACTTCCTCAAAAGAGCATAAAATTCTTTGAAAACACAATTCAGGTAAGGCTTATGTAGATACACAATTGTATATTTATTTATCATTTTTTAGTTTTTTTAATACAATATATATTAATATATATATATATATATAATATATAATATATATATAATATATTATATATATATATCATATATATATATATATATATGATATTTTATATCAATAATATATATATATACTTATATTATATATATATATATATATATTATATATATATAGTATATAATGGTCGATATATTACTATTAAATTATATATTATATATTATATGATTATTATTTATTATTATTATTATTAATTATTATTATCTAATTATTATATTAATTATTGATTATTATTATTAATTATTAATTATTAATTATTATTTATATTATTTAATTATATTTATTATTATTATTAATTTGTCTAATTGTTACAAAGGATAATTTTTGGAACAGATTTTTTCCGGAAATATGTGTTCCTGTGCTATATTTTTCCAAATAGATATATAAGTATATATATATATGTAAGTATATATATAATAATATAAGCTATATATAATATATATATATGATTAATATATAATATATAATATATATTATATATATATATATATATATATATACTATCCAGTCCTCCAAAAGCAACATGCAAGTAACTAAAAAACTAGAAAAGCTACAGGAAATAAATAACATTTTTGTAAGCAGTTTTCATTTTTATGGAATGAAATTTAGAAAAAAAACGCTTTTAAAAATTTTAAAATTTCTAGATAATGTTGCAAAACTATATGATAATAATTATCGTTTGTTGAGAAGTACGAAGGAGAAGGCCAAGTATAAAAACTATTATATACCTTCACTTATGTCTCCAATTCTTCTTATTTTGTGTTTAATTTTGGCATATAAAACACGTTCATCTTCAAGGCTTCAAAACAGACTTCTATTTATTTGTTTAGCCGAAATTTATGATTTTTTGTCTCCATTGGATATAATTGTTCAGAACTCACTAAAATCAGAATAAAGTTTCATTACTTGATTCAATTATCGTCCTAATTTGTTTGCGCTTTGTGGGGAAAATCAAATTTTAATAATAAAAAAATGTTAAGGGTATTGAGAGGTAAATTGTCTAATTTCTTTAATTTCCTTTCAAAATATTTCTACTCTCAACCTATCTCTATTCTCCCTACCTTCTACTCACCAATCAATTTATCCTACTAGTTTGTAATGTAAGTGCTAATTTACTAAAGCCAAAAGGCTGAGGTTATATTAGGGCTAAAAGAACTACCTCAAAGAGCATAATTCTTTAAAGCCAACAACTCCAGGTAAATCTTATATAGATACACAATTAGTTAAAATATATATTTTTTTTAAGTTTTAAAAACTTTCAAGATTTTGTTCTTAATTAATTTAAATCTGCTTTAGAATTAAATTTTTCGTGCCAATTGTGTAATCTATATATTGGTCCCAACGAATGGGTTTGTTGCAAGTTCTTGATAACTCGGGCCTATCAATATCATTTTTTTTTATATCTAGAAAACTCCGAGGCCTTAGCAAGTTGTGAATATGTCTTTGTGTAAACTTAATGTACAATTCAATTAACGCTAAAATTAAGGTTTATATGAACAATATGAAAAATAAATTAACGAGAAAGGGAAAGCCACTTGGGCCTAATCGAGACTAAGCCTATTGGCCGTTTTTTTGTTCCTAGTTTTGTTAATCCAGTGGTATTTAATTCAAAAATCATGTAATGAGAGTGCGATTGGTATGTATAATAACCGGAATAATTGCTTTCAGGGTTTTCCTTAAAAGAATTCAACGCTCAAATTTTGGCAGAGTAAGCCTAGATCAATTTTCTCTCAAAATTTAAATTTTTTTTTTGGTCTTAGACCTTTTCAAATTCCACATCAAAATAATTTTCGTCATAACTTTATCCGTGAACTTTCCGTTTTTTTCCTCAAAATTCATTTCAAAGTGGCCTTGTAAGGAGTCCTAGATACAAAGAAGAGCAGATGGTAATCAAGCAACTAGGAAATTTCAAATAAGGCCCACTATTCACCAAGTTAAAGAAACATGAAAGCGGTTGAAAAGATAAATGGGTTGTTATGTTTCGCCTTCCGAGAAATCTTATATTTGTTTTTCATGCTGTTTATATTTCAAACCTTCCTAAATACACTTTTAGTACCACTTCCTAAATACAAACATAGTTAATCACATCTTTTTTAAACTCACTACATAGACCATTCGATGATGACTTATCTCGCACGAAGTAAAGACTGTTGGCAGAATAGATCACATACTTGCTATGTCCAGATATTATATCAGATATCATTGATAGATAAAAAAGAATTGTCACAGTTGTAAATTTTTGGCATCCGATGTTTCCATGTTCGAAGGTGGAAAACGAAAACCCTTGGATCCTCACAAACAACCTGAAAATTAACTTGGGATTGTATAGAGTTTTAAGTGGCAAATTTGATCCAGTTTCATGGCAGATCACTTAAAAAAAATTTTTGAAATCCTAGGGAAAAGGAAAACATTTCTGGAATCTTTCATGAATATAATGCTAAATGATTTTTTAATTTCCTGTCAGAAGAACAGGCCCCTATTAAAAATTGAATAAACAATAGTTAATTAAATCGAGCAAAATATTTTTCGTATTTGCGATTGAATAGTACCTCCCTACTATCACGATTCTTTGATCACTTGACCTTTTTATTGTTCGGCTACGTAAAAAACCGTGTTCCCGTTGAAAGGTTTTTTGAGCACAATCATACCTATTACAGATCACAAATCTGAACATTTGATTTAACCAGTCTTGACATTTTTAGAAAATTATGATATTCCTATAATGGATTGTAGAGGACAAAGTTACTACAATGCATCAAATATTTCGGGAAAATACTCTGGTTTTCAAGCAAGAATCAAGGAGAAATGTGATTATGCTTTGGACCATGCGCGGGACATTCGCTTAACTTAGGTTTCCATTCTGCTGAGTGTGTACATGAGGCAACATGTTTTTTTTTTTTTCAGTTGGTCCAGAAATTGTACAATTTCTTTTCGAGTTCTACCCATCGGTGATATAAATAACAGAATATTTAGGTTCTAGGAAAGTTCTTAAGTCTTTCTGAAACCAGATGGTCTTCACGAGCTGATTCTGTAAATACGTTACATCGAGGTCATATGGAAATTCTAGAAGACTTGACGTCTATTGCTCAAGATATTGTACAACCAAGAGAAACTAGAAACGAAGCCGTTAGCGTATCCAGAAAAATAGGAGAACTGTAATTTATTATCTTATCAGAAATGTGCAAATATATATTGGAAGGGATAAACAAGACTAATCACAACCTTCAGTTGGAAGTTGCAATTGAAGGTTGTGATTAGTCTTGTTTATCCTTCAGTTGGAAGTTGCAATAAATTTGCTAACTTCGCTTGGTAATTTTTTTGATACCGTTAGAGATAATATTAATGAATTCGATCGTCCACTAAAGAGAAAAATCTAGAGGCTGACTACAAGGACCTGTCTCAAAGAATAAGAGGTGGAAGCTTACGTTTGACATACCTTGATGGTTCTGCGCCATCTGTACGAGCAACTGGCAAAGAAAAATTCAAATTTGAAACTTTTTTTTCCTATAATTGATATTCTGACAGTGCATCTAAAACAGAGATTGGATTCATACAGGGAAATTAGTCAAAGGTTCTGTTTCTTTTCTCGTTTGAAAACTTTAAATTCCAAAGAGTTGAAACGTAGCTGTAAGGAATTTGTTAAAGTCTATCACAATGACATTAACGCCAAAGAGTTAGAGATGGAATGTATGCATCTAACAGAATATTTGAAAGGTGTGCAGAATAGCGAAAGTAAAGAGACTATAAATACTTCAAACTATATCATCTTTTAAAAGAAGATAATATCGAAGATACGTTTCCGAATGTAGAAATAGCAATTAGAATCTTTTTATGCATGATGGTCACTAACTGCAGTGGGGAACGCTCCTTCTCAAAATTGCAAAGAATCAAAAGTGAACTGCAAAGTACAAGGCTTCACGAAAGATTGAACAATTTGTCGCTAATGTCCATTGAAAGCTATGTGCTTAAAGAGATAGACTTTGAAAAAGTCATTCATGATTTTGCTAATCGAAAATCCAGAAAAGTACCTCTTGTAGCGGTATAGATTTTTTAAGTATGTTCGCATTTGTTTGTAAATTTTAAAATATAAAAATAACAAATTATACTACTAAAATGTTAACTTTTTCCTTTTAATACTATCTAAATTTCTGCTAAAAAGGGGCCCAGATACCTAAACAGTGTCATGGGCTCCAACTTGGCTTAAGACAGCAATATATATATATATATATCAATATATATATATATAATTATATATATAATATATATATTATATATATATATTATATATATATATTATATATATATTTATATATATTATAATATATATATATATTATATATATATATTATATATATATATATATATATATAATATATTAAGAGGTGTAAAGCGGTAATCCGCTTTCGTATCCGCATATGCGGATATTCGCATTATGTTTCTCTATCCATCCGCAACCTCATCCGCATTTTCACTATCCGCATCCGGCAACCTCATCCGCATAAATTTTTTGCGGATAGCGGATAGTATTCATCAATGAATTATTATGAGTAACGTGTGATCACTACTTATATATATATATATATATATATATATATATATATTTA
>JABUQX010128673.1:0-17500 GCA_015478945.1 Trachelipus rathkii
TAAACCATATGTTTAAATTAAATGTCGTAATTACACCATGATCTATATGAATTAAGTCCTCGAGTATATTTGACCTCTTTAAGATGGAGACGTTAGTTCGTTTTTCATTAACCAAGGCTGTAATATTTTCAGATGAATGAACAGTGAAACCTATACACATACGCATGAATGTGACAGCTGAGTAAGGTTTCCAGTAATTACATACATCAATACTTTTAACATTATCAGATGCGGTGAAAACAACATCTATTCTATTATAGCCTCTCACTTTCACCTCGACAGATATTTCGCTGAGGAGGCGATGCATGAATGACATACTTAGCCTTTACCCCAAACTACACGCAGTATTTATAATCTTGAGGAATTCTTCATCCCGAGGCAGATAAAGTCATACTTGCACCTCCAGATGGAGATACAGGTAATATATCAACCTCCATTCGTTTTACGAAAAATTATAAATGACACATCGTTGGGGCCACGAAGGTCCTCCTTAAAGATATCACTTATACTCCAGGAGCAGGATGGGGTCATCATACCAGCGCAGAGGAAAAATGTCTCTTGCAACCCGAAGTGTAATATAAACAGACCCAAAATACTTATCGAGATTGTTTCTTTTCAGACCAATCAGAGAAAGTAGACAAATATATGACGGACAAAGCGAATCATATCGGTTCAAATAATTCCATGTAGATGCTTTATACCCTAATCCCTGGAGGGTAATGCCCTTACACCCATAGGGTGATCCCCCTTCTGTGGCTTCACGCCTTTTCAAGGGGCACATCCCCTTGGGTGATCTCCAAGTAGTGCTTACAGTGCTGCCAAATCGCATCTGTATGATGCGCTGTTGCAAACCTGTCAGTTTAAGTTTATAGTAAACTTGAGATTGTTATGCGTTGTTATTGTCTACAGTTTATTCACGCTTAGTGTATGTCAGGTATGTTATGGTACTATATGTTTTTAGTTCGGGAAATATTATGTTAGCGTTGATCTGTATGAGCGATAGGTTATTTTATGATGTTTGACTGTGAATTTTGCTGATGTCTACGTATATTCATAGTACAAAATGATGTTATATTTGATATGCATGATACTTTGATGAGTGTAGTATCAATTCATATCTCAAGATGCTGGTATTCTTGAAAGTTTGGACACGTTGTTAAAGGAATTTTGTTAGATAATGCTTTTATGCCGATGTTATGATTGAAAAACCAGTATAGGTTGAGTTTTTTTGCTGTATGATGGGGGATAGGTTGAGAACTTATTCATAGGTCCAAATGTTAATGTCTTATTCGTAGATCCTGATGTTAGTATCTATTGGTTTTCACCCTTGTATGTGCTAAGATATGTTAGGTATGTTCCAATTTCTGGTACGTTTTTAGTAAATATTACTATGACAATGTGAAATTAAAACTGATTGATTGAGAAATGATAAGTTTCGTAAGATGTTATTGTGTTAGCGTGATGAAATGTTGAAACGTGAGCAAGGTAAGTTTTTTGCTTCTGGGTAATATTAGGTTAGCTCATGATTCTAATGTCTACGTTTATTCATAATTCAAAATGATGTATATTCGATATGAGTGACACTCTGATAGTGTCAGTTCATAATTCATGATGCTGGTATCTTTGATAGATTGGTCACCTTGTTAAGGGATTTTGTTAGATAATACCGTTTTAGTTGTTGCTGATATGTTGGAAAAGTGAGGATACATTGGTTTTGTATGTATCTTAGCTACTTTACCTTTGATAGTAAAATTTGAATGTTGATTATCACAGGATATTTTTAATGCAAAGTTTCATAATTCTTAGTTCAGAGTTATGATATATTAGCTTATTGATGTAACTTTTGTTACCTTAACATATATTCGTAGAGTCTGTATGATAAATAGGTAGAGTTATGATAAATATGCTGTTGACATATTACTATATTGAGGTAAAATATGATATATTAGAATGCGTTGAAAAGTGAACAGGTTACGTTCTGTATGCGATGTTAATTACTTTACTGCTATTAAATTTTGGAACTTTGTTAATGTTGATAGTTTACTGTTAAAGATATGTTAGGTTTGTCGTTGTACGTTATATTCTTAGTTCAGGCTATGATATGCTGTAAGCTTTATTGATGCTAAAACTTTTGGTACGTTAACATATATTCGTTGGTCAGTTACAGAACTTATTTTTGTATTATGTTTATCCAAAATATTCGAAAAATGACTTGGATCAATGATCATGGAAGGGTGGGGTGGGGAGTAGAGGGACGGATGGTTTGGTTCAGTTCTGATTTATTGATTTTACAGCTTTAAAATCGGTAAACTATTACCTTTACTATTTTATTCAAGGAACTTGTTTTTATGTTATTATTTTTGGATAAAACTTTGTTTTTTTATGTTATGTTAGGATAAACCTTTGTTATGTTGCAATTATTTGCTTGGGATTATGATATTTATTTAGATGAGTTTATGATGAATTTTTGTTAAAAAGTTTATATGTTTTTAATATGTAAACTGTTACGTTAATATTATACTAAATTTTGTCAGTATGATAATTAGACAGAGCTATGATGAATTTTGTTAAATATTAGCATGTTAATGTAAATAACATTGATATGTTAGAATATGCTTGAAAAAGTGTGAATAGGTTACGCTTTTTACGCTGTGATAGGTACTTTGTGTTGTTAATATGGAACTTTGTTAATGTTAACAGTTTATTCAGCAAGTAAGGTGTGCTAGGTTTGTCGTTATACATTATATTCTTAGTTCGAGTGATGCTATGTTATTTTATTAATCTGAAAACAATTATGATGCTTATATTCATTAATTGAGTATATGAGAACTTATTTTTATTAGATTATCGAAAATGATACTCGAAATGTGGCTGAATCATTAGATCACAAGATCATGGAAGGGCGGATGGCTGGGGAGGGGAAGGAAACAGGATGGTTGATTTTACTGATTCACTGCTTTGCTATAGAATGGTAAGAGTATTACTCTTTTGTTCGAGATGATCATATAAGAACATGTTTCCGTTATGTTTGGATGAAACTTTGCTATATATGCAGTATTCGTTGATCTGTACTGAATATATCAGTATGGTAAAAATTTTTATTTAAGCCATATCAATGTAAAGGAAAATAACATTGATATACTAGATATAAAGATTGAAAAAAAGCATGAATAAATTTACGTTTTTGTACCTTTGTGTTCATTTCTTTCTTTCTTTTTTTCTTTTTCTGTTCTTCATCTTTTTCTTCTTTTTTGTCTTTCTTTTCTTTTGTATTTATTTTTGTCTTTCTTTTTTTCTTTCTTTTCTTTTTTTCAGTTTTCTTTTCATTTCTTTTCTTTCGTTTTATTTTCTTTTTCTTTTTTGTTTTTTCTTTTTCTATTGAAAGGTGAGAGAATGGCCTATTTATCAGTTTAAAAAAATATTTATTTATTGCAGGCTCTTTTCATTTCTTTTTCTTTCTCTTGATTTTCTTTCTTTTTTTCATTTTTCTTCTCTATATAATGATAATAACGCTGTTTTCTCTTATGAGTTTACAACCCATATATATGAAATATGAAACTTGAATCAATAGATCAATAAGATCAATAGATCATGGAGGATGGGTATAGAGGGGACAGCCTGGACAGATGGTTTGATTGATTTACTGATTTAAATCAGTAAACTATTACGTTTTTACTATGATATTTTATTCGAAGAACTTATTTTTTGTGTTATGTTTAAAACCTTATTATTTTATATTAGGTTTGGATAAAACGTTGTTAAAACAAGAATCATATTCATTGCGTAATGTTTCGAAAAATTGGAGTTTGAACAATTTCACAACTTGTATCTGATAACATGTGCGACAGGAAATACATATACAAAGTGAAACGATGCTCGTAAGATCTGGGTTTGAAAATACAAATACGAACAGAGAATGAATCGAATGTAAAGCCTGAACATGAAAATACAAACACGAACAGAAAACGATTAGGGTATAAAGTATCTACATGGAATTATTTGAACCGATATGGTTAGTTCGTCCGTCATATACTTGTTCACTTTCATTGGTCGAAGAGAGATCTAGTACCTTGGGTCTGTTTATACATACGAATTTCGTTAGTAAGACATTTTCGCTGTGCTGGTATGATGGCCTCTCATTCTGCTCCTACGGGTTAGTAGTTTTCTTTACGAGGACCTTCGTAATACCAACGATGTCATTTATATTTTTCAGCTAAAGCGAATGGAAGGCACGATATATTATCTGCATTCCATTCGGAGGTGTGGCTCAACAAGACCTTTATTCATTTCGATTTGAAGAATTCATCAAGATTATCGATACTGCGTAAACTTGGGTGAGAGCTAAATATGTATGCATCTTAGCCATCTTTACTCCTGGTAGAAATATCTGTCAGAGGAGTGGCATTGCGAGGGCTATAATATTACGAGAATATCTGTTGTTTTCACCGCATCTGATAATGTTAAAAGTATTGATGTATGCATGTGGAAACCTCACAGAGATGCTGTCACATTCACGTTCCTAAATGCATGTATGGTTTTCACTGTTCATTCTCATCTGAAAATATTGCAGCTTTTAGTTAAAATGAAAAACGAATTAACGTCTCATCTTAAAGGGTCGACATACTCAAGGACTTAATTCATATAGCTCATGGTGTAATCTACTATATTTACACTGAAATATGTGGTTTACCGTATAATGCGATATACAGGAGTGCGCTAATAACTATCAACATGGATACGTTACTTCTCTCTGGCATGAGCAAATGAGTGCTGTTGAACCAAAATATACGAAAAAATGGTTTAGTGCTGCAGGCTGTATTTATACTTACGTAACTTTCAGGCAGTTGAATCTCTAAGGAGAAACATAGAACTTTTGCTCATTTTATTTACAAGTCAATATGTCCCTCTGATTTAGACAGATAAATATATTTAAAATAAAACTTATAAGTTTTTATGTATTTAATTAATACTCTTTTCATTGAAAATTATATGTTACTGAAAATGAAACTTATTTCTTCCCATTATGAACTGTTGTTTTAACATGTCAGTGCTGGCTGTTTATTACGTGCGGCTGTTATGTGTTAAGTATGTTATGTTCATGAACGCTCTACCGGGGTTAAAGACTTTGCTATAGCTGTTGTCCTTAGATCAAGAGGTCAATGAATCGTTAGATCGATGGATCTTTCGATCAAGGATGAATTGGGGCGGGGTATGTGGTTTTGATTTTGCTGATTTTTCGTTTTAATGTAATAGTAAAATGTAAATTTTTTACGTTATAAACATAAAAAGAATAAAAATTTTAGTAAAAACAAAAAGTTTTAAAGAAATAAGATTAAAAATTGAAAGTTTTTAAAAACAAAAAGTTTTAAAGAAATAAAATTAAAAATAAATAAAAGTTTTTTAAAACAAAAAGTTTTAAAGAAATAAAATTAAAAATAGATAAATTTTTAAAAGAAAAAGAAAAAAAATGAGAAAGGGGACGTTCTGTATGTCTTGTTAGTTACTTTTGTTGTTAAGTATTGAACTTTGTTAATGTTAGCTGTTTATTCGTACTTAAGGTGTGTTAGGTTCTGTCGTTGTACATTATATTCTTAATTCAGGTTATGATATGTTAGCTTTATTGATGTGAAAACTTTGCTACGTTAGCATATATTCGTTGGTAAGTAAGGAACTTTGTTAATGTTAGCTGTTTATTCGGGGTTAAGATATGTTAGGTTTTGTCGTTGTACATTATATTCTGAGTTCAGGTTATGATATGTTAGCTTTATTGATGTGAAGACTTTGTTACGTTAGCATATATTCGTTGGTCAGTATGATAATTAGGTTAGGTTATGATAAATTTTTGTTAAATGTTACTATGTTAATGTAAAAATAGCAGTGATATGTTAGAGATATGTTTGAAAAAGTGTGAATAGGGTACGTTTTGTTGCAATGTTAGTTACTTTACTGTTGTTAAGTATGGAACATTGTTAATGTTAGCTTTTTATTCGTGCTTAAGATATGTTAGGCTTTTTCGTTGTACATTATGTTCTGAGTTTAGGTTATGAAATGTTAACTTTATTGATGTGAAAACTTTGTTACGTCAGCATTCTTGATCAATATGATGTTTAGGTAAGGTAATGATAAATTTTTGTTAAATGTTACGCTGTTAATGTAAAAATAACAGTGATATGTTAGAGATATGTTTGAAAAAGTGTGAATAGGGTACGTTTTGTTGCGATGTTAGTTACCTTACGGTTGTTAGTATGGAACTTTGTTAATGTTAGCTGTTTATTCGTGCTTAAGGTATGTTAGGTTTGGTGTTGTACATTATATTCTTATTTCAAGCTTTGAAATGTTAGCTTTATTGATGTGAAAACTTTGTTACGTTAGCATATATTCATTGGTTAGTATGAAAAGAACTTATTTTTTATGCTATTTTTTTTCCAAAATGATACTCAAAATATGACTTAACTCAATAGATCAATAAATCGATGGAACAATAACTCAGTAGATCAGATTTGGGATTAGGGAGGGTGGTGAGGCTAGGGAGGCTAGGGAGGATGGTAAGGCTGGGGAGGCTGGGGAGACTGCTAAAGCTGGGGAGTCTGGGGTGGATGGGGAGGCTAGGGAGGGTGGGGAGTTTGGTTTGATTTATATAAAAAATGTAAATTTTTTAAGTTTTAAACTTAAAAAGAATAAAAAATGTTTATTTTTTTTTTTTAAATTTAAAAAAAAAATTTTTTTTAATTTTTTTAAATTTTTTAATTCTTTTTATTTTATTTTATTTTTTTTATTTTTTTTTATTTTTTTATTTATTTATTTATTTATTTAATTATTTATTTATTTATTTACTTATTTATTTGATTATTTATTTATTTATTTATTTATTTATTTATTTATTTATTTATTTATTTATTTATTTATTTATTTATTTATTTATTTATTTATTTACGAACTTATAACCCTCATATTCGAGTTCTACGTCCTTATAAACATATATTTTGATACTAATATGGGACTAGACGACTATTTTATTAATTCAGCACTGCGCCGGTGCCAGCACCGGGGCTAACACCGGTGCAGATGTCAACTCTGCTCTTCTTACCAGACTCCTTCTCCACTACTTTCCTTCTCGGTCTCCGTCCGACTCCTTTCTCCACTTCTCTTAACATTCCTATATTTCATTTCTAGGGACCTCCCTACACCGGAGGGTTCCCAGACACCCTTTACGATTTTGAAACCATCATATTCGATATCTATGGGTTCAATAACATATATGAAGACACCGATATTGTATCATTACACAAATATTTAAGAACTCGGCACCGCACCGGAGCCAGCACAGGTGCAGCTATCAACTCCTACTCCTCTGAGTCAGACTCCTTCTCCACTCTTTCCTTCCTTATTCAGCCTTCATCCTTCTTCCTTCCTCATGTGGCCTCTGTTTTGCACTCTAGTGCTTTTTTTCATCGGAACCCCGGCATCCTAGGCTACCTATACGGACATAACCATCATATTCGAGATCTACAGGTTTGATAACATATATAGGACGCCAATATTCGTTGTTATACGAATGTTTATTAACTCGGCATCGCATCGGCTCCAGCATCGGTGCCGGTACCAACTCCTCAGATTCCGTTACCAACTCTTTCTAGAAGCTCAACTCTGAATCCTCTCATCAAATTTCAACCTTCTACGAACATGTCAATTTTTTAGGAGGGGTGTGGCCCCCTTCGGGGGGCTCACGGGGACGTAACCTCGTTTACGACGCGTTTACGTCACCATCTAACCCCCCTCCAAATTTTAATCCGATATGATAACTCTAACCACTGTAGATATATATATCGGAACAAGAGGCTGAGCCGGAGCCGGAACCGGAGCCGGAGCCCCTTCCTAGAAAAGGGCCATGCCCGTGAGTTGTGGTCACCTGTAATATATATATATATATATATATATATATATATATATATATATATATATATATATATATATATATATATATATATATATATATATATATATATATATATATATATATATATATATATATATATATATGGAATCGAGTCAGAGTCAGGTGCACGCGGGTCAGGTCGGAGTCAGTAAATTCGAAAATTGTATTTGCAATTTTAATTTTTAAAAATAGGTAAAAAAGGGCACGAATTATAACCAAATTGTGACACTATTTATATCAGTGTTACCATTTTCGATCATAATAATAATAATAATAATAATAATAATAATAATAATAATAATAATAATAATAATAATAATAATAATAATAATAATAATAATAATAATAATAATAATAATAATAATAATAATAATAATAATAAATAATATTAGAAATTCTACATCAGCTTTTGTTTTAATATAAGTTTTACTTTTTGATTCCAACTCCCTAAATATTTTATTCTGATATTCATTTAGTTTCCTTATTATTAATCTAGAGAATAATTTGCAAAGAAAGTAAGAGGCATATTTATACTTATTAGAAAATATGATATGCTAAGATTTCCAATCTGAAAAGTAAATTTTGGATTCTTCATTTTTTTAAATCTAGTGTTAAAATAATTCATTCTATTGTAAAAATCAAATCTCTGCAGATGTCCGAGGTTTACGGACGAAACCGGTCAGGACCTAATAAATATAATATGACTCTTACTTTATTTGTAAAAATATTTAATTGAAAAACTAAAATCATTTAATTACTTTTTTGTAATTACATCTAACCTCTATTTGTAAATAATAATAATAATAATAATAATAATAATAATAATAATAATAATAATAATAATAATAATAATAATAATAATAATAATAATAATAATAATAATAATAATAACATCGTTAGTCGATCGGTCAATCGAACACCTGTTCGATTGGGTGGCTATCACGTTAGGCCTAACTCGAGCTCGGAATTGGAAGCGTCAAAAGGGCGTAAGCGACATATTTCACCTTCGCTCTCGGGGGGAGGTACCCCCTAGAATCAACCTAGCGACTTGAAAACTCGCATGTGATCAGTTTAACACACAATAGACCATATACAAAGTTTCATAACGATATCTCAAGCCGTCTTCGAGAAAAACGGCGACGACGAGGCGGCTGGGCTACTTATATATATATATATATATATATATATATATATATATATATATATATATATATATATATATATATATATATATATATATATATATATATATATATATATAATATATATATATATATATATATATATATATATATATATATATATATATATATATAAAATCAATATAGATATATTTATATATATATATATATATATGTATGTTGCTATAGATATATATATATATATATATATATATATATATTTTTTCTATATAATATATATATATATATATATATATATATATATATATATATATATATATATATATAGTAATTAACCCAGTTTTATAATAAACACTCAACATTGGTTTATTTTTATTTAACACATCAACAAATTGGTTTAAAACTTTCTACAAGATTTTTTTATTTAACTTTCACTAAAACTTTTTAAAAAAATTCTTATTTAATAAATTAAAATTCGGAGAGTCTAGCTTTCGAGATCTTCCTTCCTTGACCTCCTTTTCAAGACTGGAAATTTTTTCATTTAGGGTGCAATTACATGAGTCGTCATTTCAGTTGGTTGAGAGCTTTTTTATAGTAAGTTGATTGTTTCATAATTTCGTTTTGTATTTGGTCTATTTGGTGCTCTCCCGCAATGATATTATGATTTTTTTCTATTTTTTATCAAGAAGGATTCCGTTATTTTTCTGTTGTTGGTATTATTAATATTGATTATTTTTTTCATATTATATACATTAATGAGGTGGTTATTTATTTGTCTGTGTTGTGTTAAAGGGAAATTTTGTTGATCTGTTTGGTGGTCATAAATATGTTGATATTTTCTTGTGGTGAAATTGATAGTTTGGCCTATATATATTGAGTCACAGCTGTTACATGGTATATAATATATACATGGTGGGTCTGGGTTTTGTGGTTTTGGTGGTTTTAAGATTCTTTTTAGATTTTGATTATTAGATTTAACTAAAGTGATGTTCTTTGGAATAAACTTATTAATATTTTCTGTATTTATATTAGGTATTGGTTATCTTTTTTCTGTTTCTTGTTTTATATTATTTGTGAAAAACTTTAATTTTGCTTTTTTCTGTGCTATGTGTATTTTTTCGATAGATACTTTAGTTTGGTGAAAATGGTTTTAATGTACTGTAACTCATTGTTTAAAAATTGTGGAGAGCAAACATTGTAGGCTCGTAGAAATAGAGAGGATAGAGTGGCTATCTTGGTGTGGTATGTGTGTACGGAGTACCAATGTATATAGTTAGGTTGAGAGGTTGGTTTTCGGTATACAGATATGGCAGGTTTATATGTGTAATTCTTATGTATTAAGGTGTCTAAAAAGGGTAGGGTGTTGTTTATAGGTAATTCTATGGTAAATTTAATTTGTGGGTTAATGCTGTTTATATAGGTATGTATTAAATTATGTTGTGTGTTGTGTGGAATTGCCAGAAATATGTCATCTACATATCTTAACCATATTGTGTTGTTGAGAAGTGGGTGAGGAAGTATGTAATAGTGTTCTAGCAATTCCATGTATATATTGCTGAGTATGGGAGAAAGCAGGGAACCCATACTCAGGTGGGCCACAACCATACCCCCTCAGACATTCTTCATTTATCAATTCTTCTTCCCCACCTAACACGCCCCTAAAGATTGTCCATCTGAACACATTGAACTTTAGATCTATGCCTCATTCCAGACCATAGTCTCACTACTATACATTTAACACAGGTAACAACATACCCTCATGAAAGACCCTAGCGCACTTCAGACTTAGTCCTTTTACATCCACCAACGATTTAATTGTACCAGACACCTTCTTGCCATTCACAACTTTCCTACTACACTGCATCATACGTTCCCTTTTCATCCAACATATATCCTAAATATTTAAACTCAGACACTTGTTCCAGCTGTTCATCATCTAACATAACTTCACACCGAGGACTGTCTCACTCACAACCATAATGTACTCTTATTCGTTTACTTTCAAACCCCATCACACACCCTGCCAAATCTTTCTACAACCCTTTCCAACTCTCATCAGTTCACCACAAAACCAAATAGTCCGCATATAATGGTAGGGCATCCCCTCCACTCACCTCCATTCTCCATCATTCTAACACCATTTCCTGCCACCCTCATCTCTAATTCTTTCATGACCCCATCCATATACAAATTGAATAACCAAGGAAACATAACAGATCCCTGCCTCAATCCGCTATTAATATTAAACCAATATATATATATATTATATATATATATATATATATATATATATATATATATATATATATATATATATATATATATATATATATATATATATGCTGCTGTGTTAATATATATATATATATCGACAAAGTAATTAAGTATATGATTTTAACTTTTTAAGTACACTTGAGACTGAAAGTATTAAACTGCTAATTTTATAATTACTGTTTTATAATAAAAATAAAAATTATATGCTTTATAATTACGTTATACATTTTTTTCCGAAACTGAAATATATTTGTTTTGTATTTGGTCGATCCTTATGTCTTTACGGTACTTTTACCGTGTAGTATTTGGAGATTAAATTCATTGGAAAAGTGGTAGGTTTTTTTAATCTCAAAAGCAAGCGAAAAAAAAATAGTTGAAACAAAAAAATGTTTTACTGTAACTCTGTAAGCACAAGCTGAGTCAGAGTCGAAATTTTGAATTTGACTGCTGGAGTCTGTGTCGGAGTCGAAAATTTTTGTTTAAGTGGAGTCGGAGTCGAAAATTTTTGTTTAAGTGGTCGGAGTCGAAAATCCAAATTTGAATTTAAGGAGTCGGAGTCGGAGTCGGAGTCGAAAAATTTATTTTACGACTCCGCAGGCCTGGTAATTGCACCCTAAAGGAAAAATTTCCAGTCTTGAAAAGGAGGTCAAGGAAGGAAGATCTCGAAAGCTAGACTCTCCGAACTTTTTAATGTATTAAATAAGAATTTTTGTAAAAAAGTTTTAGTGAAAGTTAAATAAAAAATCTTGTAGAAAGTTGTAAACCAATTTGTTGATGTGTTAAATAAAAATAAACCAATGTTGAGTGTTTATTATAAAACTGGGTTAATTACAATATATACATAGACAAACAGTGATAAATATAAACTGCTGTAATTATTCAAATATATATATATATATATATATATATATATATATATATATATATATATATATATATATATATATATATATATATATATATATATATATATATATAGATACTAATATAGGCTATATATATATATATATATATATATATATATATATATATATATATATATATATATATGCAGAAAAACTACGATAGGGAAGGTTTTGTGAGACATATGCATGTCATAGTGTGTGTGCACCTATGTACGAGGCAAACTTGCCAGCTTCCTGTGTACACAAATAATATTCGTTGGTGAACCTATTTCAAATATAAAAACTGTTAACTGCGTAGAAAGAAATGCTAGGCACTTCCCCCCCCCTTCAGGGAGGAAAATGCCAAGTGTTTGAATCTGATTGGTGAAGGAGTCCGACAAGGGCCCGAAGCCAAACTGATTCGGGAGTGTTTTTAGGACTTCGAAAGGAAGAGGTCATATTTAGAATAGATGTCGGTGCCCAATATTAACATTGCTATAATTGCGAGTGTTTTAAAGTTAACTTATAGCTGATTTATTGTGCCGATTGCCATTCTATTCATTATCAAATTCACAATTGTTCTATGTCAATCTCATTTACATGATTAATGAACGCTAAATTGACAGTTATCTTATTTCAATCACAGATTTAATTGATTGCATATCATTAATTTAATAGATGCCTCGTTAATCTTGGCCTACATCTCTGATGAATCCCCTTATCGTGACCCGGAATTTAATTACAAGTAATTAAAACACCCTCTGATTTGGAGGCAAATACGGTAAATTGCCGGTGTAATCAATATTGTTTGAAAAAAAAATCTGTGTAGTGAAAAGTGCGATTAATCAAAGTGTGATATTTGACCATAAATAAACAGTGTAAATCAAATAATTAGCAGCGTGAAGAATTAAACAATAATTACTCTCAAAATTAATAAGAAATAAGTCTTTGCTAAATTTAAATTTGAAATCAAAAGGCGGGTGGGAACAGAAGAGCGTCGCTACCCAAAACGTTTGAAATTCCCAAACAAACTTTCACATTTTAGGCCTAAAGTTGCTCCAGATTTGAAATAAAGTCTTTTTAGTCAGTGTAAAAATGGTTTCGACAAAAAGGCTTGCTACAAAAAGTCAAACGAGTCAAGCAAAGAACTCCTTGAAAGGAAAGAGGGGGAATAGAAAGACTCCCTCTCCTCAACAAGATCAATCCCAAAGGGAAAGGGAACAACGCTCTGCTTCTTCCTCTGACAATGAGTCACTTGAAATGACGCCACGAAACAAGATCAAGAATATGTCACCATTGAAGACTTACAGCCATCTAACTTCAAGTCAATTACCAGTGTTTGATTCTTATGATGTCATTAGTTGGCTCAGTGCTACAAATGCAATATTCAAGCTAAATCACATCGATGATACACATGAACGTGTTCGTCTGTTAGCACCAATTTTGCCAACCACTTTAGTGTCGAAAATTAAATTTCCACTCAAAGACTGCTTTTATCAACTGCTTTTAGAAGATATTGAACAAACTTATCTTCCCGCCCTTCGTCAACGAATTCGTGAAATTTTCAAACAAGGAATGCAGCCTGACGATATCCCAATCGAGTGAAAGGAGTGCTCGGCTACAAGAATTTCGATGTTTTAGTAGACAATAACCCTAAATTTGCTATCGAGATATTTCTCGAAGAACTTCCCACAAGCGTCCAGATGAGCGTATACACATTGGCTGAAGAAAATAACATACATCGTATGGTAAAGGTCGCAGATGACTTGTTCAAAAACTTCATCCAAAAGGACCGAAAATACCAACAGACAAACAACGAACAGTATTGGGGGTCTGTTAACGCTGTACGAGCCAACACAGACAAGCGTGAAACAGACTCTGCGTACCGACCGAGTCTCACGCGCGACCAAGAGAGCAAACCTGACTCTGCCCGTAACGATGACAACCATATTTCGCGCCAGCTGGCCGAGCTTACAAAGGCCATGACTGAGATGGCAGGTTCTATACAGCTGCTCCTTCAAGGTCAACGCCACTCAGCTGAAGAACGAAATACGAGACGCGGGCGCAGTCAGCATCGAAATTCAAGGTCGGATAATAATGGATTTAATAACACTTTTAATAATTCTGCTCAGAACTTGTGTTATTATCATTCTCGCTTCTTACATCGGGCCTATAGATGTGAGTCAAATGATGTCCTTTATATCCATTACTTTTTCTAATGGCGAAATGAACTCCACACGTAATGTCACTCAAGTTTCGGAAAACTCTTAGAACGGCTGTCTGCTCCACCATCAGGCGACAGTCGTGAAAATATAGGTCACAGTAGAAAGGTGACATTTCATACAAAAATGCAAGTTATCAACAATGCTAATATTGATTGTGATAATCGTGTTAAAATAAACTCAGAACATGCAAGTTAAACTGGGGTTTTAAATATATAATACTAAAAAATTAATATAAATATAATAATAATAATAATAATAATAATAATAATAATAATATAATATAATAATAATAATATTATTATTATTATTATTATTAACAGTCAAAACATTGAAAATAATCATAAGACCAGTACTGGTAGTAATAAGAATGAAAATAATACTACTATTAATAGAAATGGAATTAAAAATGTTGATCATATAAATAAAAATTTTGTAAAAAGACAAGTATTAAATAATGATTTGTAAAGGACTTGTGGTAAAATGAAATTTTACCACAAAAAAGTAGTAGTAAAATGATGAATAAAAATATTCCAATTAATGAAAATGTTATATTAAATGATACATATGTCAAAAAAAGGTTTAAAAATGATGGTTCAGAATATATTGGTAATGTACAATATAAAAATTTTATTACAACTATAGACCCTTTGCATGCAGGCTATATCTTTTTTAAATCAAATTCATTAAATGATGAATCTGTTATGAATCAAATAGTGGAAAGTGAGAGCAATGAGACAAGACGCTTGTCAAGTTCAGCTTACATAAGTACTGTAAACGAGCGATGCTATAACATCGGAAAAGTTGCAGACGATGCTGAGACAGACAAGAAAGCTTGTGAGATTGACGACTTAAAACTATATGAGGTGCATGACATATTAAATAATGTAAACTGCCTTGTTGACTGTGGTTCGGAGAAAAATATTTTATCTGGGAACGCTCTTGCAAATAACAAGCCCCCATAAGTTATATGTTAGCTGCAAACCATTCTAAAATTGCTATATATGATATTAAAACTATTGAATTTGATCTTAATCTAGGTAGAAAATATGTTGATACATTTTATATTGCTATTATTGAGACAAATTTATTAGGTTTAGCATTTTCGAAACATTTTGAAATGGGCATCGATTTTAAGCGCGATTTATTAATTGATCCTGTTACAAATAAAACGATGAAATTGGTTAGGAATTAAAATTTTAATATTAAGTATGCGCATGAAAATTTTCTCTCTAATCTGTCTCTTTCAAATCCTCTCTCTCTGTTCTCTGAGCATGTCCCTCGTAGTTCCTTATTCTTTAAAGAGGTTTTATTGAAATATACAGAGTTATTTTTGAACCCATATTTAACTGGAAATAATCATATTGAATTGAAACAAATGGAAACTTGGGATAGAATATTCGAAAAATATAAAAATAAAAATAGCAGTATGAGCACAGCATTAACAGGTAAGGACGGTAAGGTAACTACTGACAAAGAAACCGCCTTTATACCTGAAAAAGTTTTAATTGAACTAGCCAATGCCTATCCATATCATGTGAACATCAAAGGACCTCCTATCGCCCTCAGGCCACGACGGATCCCTCACAAATTATATGCAAAAACTCTTGCGGAATTTAATAATTTGTTGGCCCAAGGTGTTTTGAGGTGGACTAATTCCCCCTGGGCTTTTCCTATGTCCGTTCTAGAGAAGAGTAACAACAGAGTGAGAATAATATCAGATTTTAGAGAGTTAAACAAAAGGCGAGATCGAAACATACGGTCTGCCCCCTTCTTCAGGATGCCATGTTTACATTAAAAGGGAGCAAATGGTTTTCCGTTTGGATTTGACACAAGCTTACTATGCGATCCCGTTATCTCCAGACAGTGAAAAATACTTAACTATAATTTCTAATCTTGGAAACTATAGCTATAAATGTTTACTCATGGGATTTGTTTCATTACCATTATTTCTCCAAAAATTCATCGATATTCTCACCACAGGACCTTAAAAACACATATGTCTGCCTACTGATATATATATATATATATATATATTATATATATATATATATATTATATATTATAATATTATATATATATATATATATAATATATATATTATCGTATATATATAATATATATTATATATATATTATTATATATATTAGTTTTTTGGAATATTTGTGTACAAATCTCTTATTTTACTTTCATAAGAGGTCACGTTATCAAGAGCTCGAAGGCAGGCTTCCCAATCACCTCATCGCCATCGAGCTAAATGGTCCGGAATTGGAGACGTGATATCATCATCAGACGAGCCATTAACATCGAACGAGCACCTCTGCCGCTGAGGCAGACGTGATGCTACCCCTTGAAAACGCTCTGTCGACTTTGATGTGCAGTACTACTCTGTAAAATCACCAAAGTTCGAGGCAGCTCCCTTGACAACGACCAAGATGATTTGGTCAATCGAGACTTCGAGAACGCTGTGGGGCACAGAGCGGCGAAGTGCAACGGAAGGTGCGGTGCCGTGAGGTGCCTGGAGACTCGGGGCTGAGTCCTAACGTGTCGATGACCTCGGAAAACGCCTCACCGTACCCGAAAACCACTAATTTGTCGCCTCAAGCGTTAAAATCGCACAAAACATTTGTCTAGCGCCAAAGGCACTAAAAAAGCGCCAAAAGCATTAGTCTAGTGGCGAATATTTGGCTCCTGCCGAAGTTGCAATCCCTAACTATATATATATATATATATATATATATATATATATATATTATATTATATATATATATATAATATTATATAAATAATAATATATATTATATATTATATAGTATATTATATATCTATATATTATATTATTCTTTACACCTTTTTTAAGAAAAAAAAGTAGTCGCTGTTTTTATTGTACAGTTAAACAATTTAGCTTTTCTTGTGATTTACAAAATTAAAGATATCGTACGGTGTTGTTAAAGTATTGTATACAAAAGTGTTTATAAGGTAGTTTGGAAAATAGATAACCAGAGTATGTTCCAGGGTTTTAGTTTACCAGTGGAGTGCATG
>JABUQX010128673.1:20000-22500 GCA_015478945.1 Trachelipus rathkii
GAGATGGAAAACGACTTAGAATAGATCTGCTTTGATATTGCGCAGTGCAAATGCTCTTGACATGATACAGATAGACCAAGATCGTGCGTTTTTGATGCTCCAATGGGAAAAAAGACAAGGCAAAATGGTTGGAGTGGATAAAACGTTATTAGGGAAAGAAAAGATTGCCAGAGAGAGGAAGTCATTGCTTGTTACAAAGAGAAAGAGGGAAGCATCAATGTTTGATGTAGCTGCGTTGTCAAGTTTTCAAGCACATCAGGGTCGAATAACAATAGTTCATCATCAGATGAAGAATATGTGTTAGAACCTCATCAGCCATCAACGTCGAGAGGAACGAAATCAAAACCAAAACGAGTGAAACTTATGGACACATCCATGCTTGCAGCTCTTTATGCTACCAAAATAAGTGACAGATCTGCTTCACAAATCTTGATCCCAGCAGTGGAAGCTCTTGGTCACAACTGTGAAAAATACGGCATCAGCTATTCATCAGTAAGACGAGCAAGACAACAAAACAGGAAGAAAATGGCAGAAAACTTGCTGAAGGATTTCAAAACAAATTGTCCTCTGCAAATACATTAGGATGGCAAATTAATGGAAGATATTACCAGTCATGAAAATATCGAACGACTGCCAGTCCTAATTTCTGGACTAGGTGTCGATAAGCTTTTTGGCGTTCCGAAGCTTACCCGTGGAACAGGTAAAAATATTGCAGATGCTGTATATCAATAAGTATTTTCATGTCCTTTGACACCACACTTCCAGCCAACACAGGTAATCGGAGTGGGCTGGCCTGTATGTTACAGAGCAAAGAATAGGTTAAACACAGCTGGGTGGCTAGCTTGTCGGCCAATACAATTTTAGAATTAAACTCGAAAAAGCAGCTGTTTTCTGTCTCCTTTGCCTGCTTCCTCTGGACCTGACATTAATTACTCTTTTTAAGAGATTTAAATCGGCGTTGGTGAAAATTGATACGACAAAGTACCAAACAGCCTCAGAGAACCCTGTCATCAAAGAGAAAATAACAGAAGCTGGTGATATCGTTACATTTGTTGAAGCTCAGCTTCAGAAACACCACCCTCGTAATGATTACAAGGAATTTCTCGAGATGACATTGATTTTCCTTGGAAACACTCCGACATCAGGAATCAGGGTAATTATCTAGTATTGGTAAGTCCAGTTCACGTACATAGTATATTAAAATTATAAACATTTCATTTACAAAAATGGTTTTTAAAAAAAATTATTTGAAGTTTTTTTACGGATTTTCGTGTATTACAGCGTCATATTTTTTAAGAAAAATTAGATATAAAATAACGTTCCGAAAATTTTAAACGGCCTAATTTTCCTCGTTTTTTAGGGATATCGTGTTGCTACGATGCTTTGTTTCGAATTTGTTTTAAGTATATCGTGTAGGTATGCGATTAATGATTGGGTTGTGGTCTCGGATAATCGATAATTTTTTAACGATTATAAAAAATTCGATTGTTCTGCCAGATTACGTTTACGTATATTAAAAAAAAAAAAAAAAAAATTTCGCAAACGAATTTTGTAATAATAAAATAATAATAAAATAAAATAATAAAGTAATAATAAAATATTTTTTCTTATAATAACACTACGCAATATATATATATATATATATATATATATATATTTATATACTATTTACTATAATACTATCCGCTACCTATAATATATATATATATATATATATATATATAATATATAATATATATATATAATATAGTATATATATTGGGCAAAATTTATTTTGACTAGTGGAAAATTTTACGAGTACGTTGAAACAAGCTGCGTGAGTCGGTATTAGATCGACTCGTGCCGATTTCGTGAGGCGATTTGAAGTCACTATATATATAATATATATATATAATTATACTATAGTATATATATATATATATATATGTATATATATACTAGTATATATATATATATATAATATATATATATATATATATATATGCGGCCCATATTAGGGAGCTCGAGCCGACGGGGAACAGATGGGGGGAAGTTTTCCATACCGCCGTAGGGGACGGGCGGAGGAACCCCTGCGACACCGAAAATACAAAAGAGCGGGGGTTCGGGAGAACCCCTCCCCGGAGGGGGGAAATAGTCCCTACCCTTTCGTTCCCCGGAAAGGCCGAGAGAACCCCGACTCCTGCTATCGGGGCGGTCTACCTTTGGGTACCCATTAGTTTAAAAAATTATTTTTTTTTTAAAAAAAAACTAATGGGTACCCCAGGGTAGACCGCCCCGATGGCAGGAGTCCCGGGGTCTCTCGCACTTCCGGGACGAGAGGGTTTAGGAATATTTCCCCCCCCCTCCGGAGAGTGTCTCCAGAAACCCCGCCCTTTAGTATTTGGGTGTCGCGGGGTTCCTCCGCCTCCCCTACGGGGTATGGGAAAATCGTCCCCCATCTGTTCCCCGTTGGCTCGAGCCCCCTAATAGGCCGTGAATATAGGCCTATATATATATATAT
>JABUQX010128674.1:0-22770 GCA_015478945.1 Trachelipus rathkii
GTGAATATGTTATGTGTTTTGTTTTTTTCTTCTTATTTTTTTCTCTGAACATTTTTCTTTCTGGAGTATCTTTAATTCAATCTATGATTGTGCTTGGTATGCGTTATGGATCTGACTTACGTGCCTTCACTACTAGTTCATCGCGAGTAACAGCGATGGGCGTTAATGCACATTGTAGTTCGCCTTGTATGAGACCCTATTGACTTGCGTACGGTCAAAGACTTAAGTCCGTTTATATTCCCACGGGAGTTTATTTGCATAGGTTCCCAAGCAACGGGCTTCCTGCCATTCCATTTCCTACTACAGCTCTGCAATCATCCGTTCCCTCTCATCCACCAATATGGGCGAGAGAGGTAGTGGTTTTAGAGTTGATCTCAGATTAATGCTTTTGGGTTTAACACTCTCCTCACTATACAATTATTAGCTTCACACTGAGGACTTGTCCGTCTTTACTTCACGATTTTTTGGTTTACCATTAACCTTTTACAACTTGAGTTCGTGTACATTTATCGTTTTTCTAAACCTCCGTCCTTTTACACAGCCCTGCCAAATCTTCTCTAACTCCAATCCTCGTGGCAATCTCTGCAGTATTCGTCTCTCATCATTGCAGAATATCGGCAAGCTCATGTGGTGCGGCATATTTAATCAGGTAGGTTGGCATCCTCCACTCATCTCTCGTTCTCTCATCAGGTTCTTAATCATCCATTTTCTGCCATCCTTACTGCCAATCTCGAATTCTTTTTTCATAACTCTTTCTTCTCATTCTCTCCATTTTATACAAATTGAATTATATTTCCTTATGGAGAACATAACACAACCTGCTCTCATCTTCCGCTTATTTTTAATCCTTTATATATTTTTTCCTAATCTAACTATGCTATGGACCATGATTGTTTGTGACCATTTTATTATCTTTAATCACCTTGCTTTTCACTTATTCGTCATGACAATTACTTGTTTTTGTAACTTCCTCTTTTCAGGGACCTTCCTACCTTAACGATCACCATATATTCACGTAAACACCTGCGCATAGTATTCAGGTCTTCCTCTATTTTTAGACTCTAATCCATGAATTCGCGCTCTGTTGCAATACATAAAACTATACATATTTATATCTTTTCTTCTCCCTCTTTTTCTCTTTAATTTTGCGTGTTTTTGTGTTCATGTGATAAAATTTTTGATCTCCTACGTATATCATCCTCTCCTCTCATTTCTTCTGAAGCACCTTGTTTCTTCACCATCAATGTGTTATCCCTGTGTCCAGCTCACTTCGCATTTGTTTATCTACTCGTTGGTGTTTCGTGAGGCCTTAAACTAGTCTATTTTGCATATAACTTCTTCCTTCATCATTTACAATTCAACTTTGTTAAACTTTATGCCCCTATATGAATTTTTTCTAAACATTTCCTTTTTTTCTTTTTCGTTTTTCAATAGTACCCTTATTTATAAGGGTACTTATTAGACCTTTGTTGGCTCTTCTCTGCCATATTTCCTTGTGAACTATAACTTCCCTCCATAAACGCTTCATATTTACTTACTGACAATTGAAAATCCAATCCTCATCCAATCCATCTCGCCTCTCCGTCCGTTCTTTTCCCCGATTCATTTCACTAGTAATTTCTTCACCTCGTTGCAGATTTGTGAGCGATGCTTTTCACCTTTTTCGTCTTCTATTGTTCATTATGATCATACTTGGACCCATTACCTCCTCCTTACTAATAACCTCATCCCACAAAATACCTATTGCTTCTTGCAGTCTCACCTTTTATCCATAGATTCCCACTGCACGCTATTTCAAGATCATTACTTTGCTCTTTTCAGTGTACCTGTTATATATGTGCAGATTCTTTCTCGAATGCTTCTCTTTCCACACTCCCTCTTGTACAAGTTTTCCTCTATTTCTTCATACAGCTGCTATGTAATAACGCACCTATCTTTCATTTCATCATTTCTTTTTAGTTTCTGCCATTCACCCTTACTTCTCATTCTTTTCTTCACTACCTTTGTTTTCTGTGATCTTCCTTTTTCTCCAAGCGACACGAGCTTATCCCTATCCATTCTGTAGGTCCCCATTCATCTCGCCTCTCGCATATATCTTGTTCATTGCCTGTCGCGTCCTCCCGCTGCCTTACTCTTTCTGTTTACTGCCATCTACGTACCTGGCAACCGGTCTATTATCATTTTCTTTTTTTTCCTCCTTTATGTAATTATTTTCATAAATCTTTTGTGTTCTGTCCATTACAATTCTTCTTTATTTTCATGGTTCTACCTTATATGAAGGGGTCTTTCCTTTAAGTTGTTTTTAACCTTTTAACCGCTTTCAGTCACCTCTTTTATTCACGCAGTTCTACTTGTTATATTTAGTTCTTTACTTCCTATTTTAGCCATCCACGATTACTTTATCCTATTGTTGTCACTATTTAACAATTGCTTCCTTCGTGGTTTCATTTGGCCTCCTCCCATTGATTTGTGTGTCAGTTATCCAACCTGTTGTTCTCACATTTCAAATCTTTTTCCTCTCTCGTACCCCTTGATTAGGCTCTTACAATACTGTATCCTTTTGTCGATTTACTTCATCTTTATTTACTTATAATCTCTTTATATTTTCACCTTATTTGGTACTACTATCTAGCCCTCCACGATTACTATATTATATATGATTATGATCTCTTGGTGCTATAGATTATTGAGAAATACGTGACTTTTATATATATATTTATATATATCCTAATATCATATATACTCTATTATACTACTTTTTATCACCTCATATACTGATCCTACCCTGATATACTACTACTCTATACTATCTATTACTATTACCTTTCACTATATAATACGGTATAGTCATCTTTTCTACCTTCTTATCCTTTATTAGGTTACCATATTTTTATAGGAGCTAAAAAGTATTTCGGTATCCGCCCCTTGTCAATCGAGCGCTTCTCTTCCCTTGTGTCTTCCTTCTTCACCTGTGTCCTTCTTCCTTCTTGTTTCTCATGCTGTTCAAAATTTCAGGCTTAATGCGGTATGTTGCATTTCACGTCTTGTAATCGGTAGTTCTTTTGTAAATACCTATCTTTGTCTTGCAGTATCTTTTGCCCCGTATTCTTGTGATATCTTTTGCGCCTATGCAGGTACTTTCTGCTTTTGTCTTCCGCCGCTTCTGGCACCCGGTTAATTTCTCACTGGTATCGCGTGTTTTCCACTAACGCCCACACTATATATATATATATCATATATAAGATATTATATTATTTAATTTCCCGTTCAATTATCACTTGTTTCCTTCTTTCATCTATATATATCATATTCATTATATATATATACCTGATCTTATAATCATAATTCATAACTATATATAATATAGTATTTCATATTGCTCCTAAAGATCTCGCGAACCATTTACCTTTATTGTCATATAACTATATATATATAAGCCTACATATCGTTTTTTGTCGAGTTTATTAGCCCGCACCCTCCTACCCGATCTCATCTTGTACATCTTATATCCGTGGTCTATATCTCTCGCGCGGTCTTCTCTTCTCTTCTTGGTATCAGGGTGTCGAGTACCGCGCGGAATCCCTAAACTCTATAAATGTCACCTCCTCAACCTCCTTTCAGTTCCTTCTCTTCCCCATTCTCTCTTTCCATACCTTTATTTTCGAATAAGATTGCATTTCTGTTATCAAAGGTATTTCATATACTTATTCATTTTCTTCTGTTCAGTTATTGAAATGTTCAATATCATACTCCATTTAGACGACTATTGAAATGTTTACAAAACGAACGGTTCCTTTTCTTTGTTTTAGTCATTCCAAAAGTTCAACTGTTTCTATTTTCAAAAAGTACGTGCGTCCACGGCTTCCTAATACTCTCTCACTTGGAAACTAGTTGGAGGACAGGCCAAGTATTCCTTGCAAGTTTACTTTAGCGTGGTAAATATTTTCCAGAATTTTTCGCCACCAACTGATAGTATCTCGTCGTTTTTCTTGATAGTTTTATAGTTTTCAATCATTTGTCACTAGCATCTGTTGGTATATTCAATCGCGTGTGTTTTCTTTTAATTTACACTTTTATAATATTGGGACTTTTTGAGTGTGTTAGTACGGTTTTTTGTGCTCATACGTGAATCATGTTATTGATTTTACTTGTAGGAAAGACAATTTTCCCGGTGGTTGTGTGTATTGCATGGGTGGGCGTTGTTTATTTTCTTTTTAATGGGTTGGTGCGAATTATTATATGTAGGCTGAATATTTCGGATTCTGGGAGGTAGTTTTTTCAAAGACTGCATAACACAGGGGAGGGTGAGGGACAGTATTTGTAAATTCTTTTGGTTGTTCCTAGATATTGTGTTATTTTCATAATAAAATAACTTTGCCTTTATAACGGTGGATTCTAGTAGTAGTTTTGCAATGAGTTAATTGAATATTCATTATTTATTCGTATCAGATCCAGATTCGATATAATACTTCATTCTCGTAATATTTGATGAACATCTTATTTTTTATTTACTTTTTTAAAACCGGTACGTACATTTTTTTTCTATTTTTTGAAGCGTGTGTTAAGATCCTGTAAAAGTGTCTTAGTATTTAAATTGTTGGTTAAAGTATTAGGGAGACAGAAAGCTGTAGAGGCGCTGATTTTTTTGGCATCTAAATTTGTTCAGATTCATCTTAAGTATCTTTCTGTTGACTGGTCGTATATATTGAGGTATGAACTTTTTCTATGATTGTGAGATCTATGATGGTGTCATCACTTAGGTACAGGGGAGGGCGACGTTGAATTCGGAGTCCGATACTTGTTCTCTCTTATTTATAATTTATTGCGCGGTTGAGTATTTCATGGCTTTAAGGTATTTTTTTTATTTTGTGGTTATTAGGGAATGTTATTTCTGGTATGCAAAGTTGCTTGAACAGATTGTTTTTAAAATGATCCGTTTTTCTGGTGGGTGCGGTTAACTCGATCAGCATGTTTGAATATAAGCGCGGATCTTGGTCGAGTATACGGTACTCTTTAAATAATTTGTGGGGCGGATCGCTGATTGTTGGGGTGGGGGTCTGCTATTCAATTTAATATATTTTTAGTTTTATTTGCTTGATATATTTTATGTGCTATGAGTATTTATCTCATACATACGGTATATGTTTTTTATGGGTGTGTTATTTTTATTAGTATATTTTTTGGTTGGTGTTAGTTTTTTTACTGGTGTTAAGTGTGATAGTAAAAAATTGTTTTATTTATAGAGTATTTATGTGGTATTTGGTTATCTTGTATATAGTATTTTGTTAGTATTTTTATGTTTTGTAGGTATATATGTGATCAGTATTTGATTATATTTGGAGTGATTATAGAGTGATTTTACACACTTTTTATACTATTGAGTATATATATATATTGAGCCATAGTGTAGGGATAGATTTATATGTATGTCTTGGTATTCTGTTATCGTGTTTGGTATCTGGTATGCATTTTAAAGGGTGTGATTGGTATTCGTTTTGGGTTATCTGGGTGAATCTTGGCAGTTGAAAAATTTGCGAGGACTTGTTATCGGTAGGGGAAGGTGGTCCTAATTTGTGGTTTTATTCGGTGCAATGCACTAATATTATTATTTATATTTTTTTTATTTTTAGTTAGTTATATTGATATCTATTATTTGGTGGTGTGTTTTTATTGTAGTTCTTTGAGAGTGCTTATTCAGTGGTTTCCAATCATGGGAAAGCTGTGAGCCTTATTTGAGCGGCCAGGTAGTAGGAGTCGCATGAATTTTGGTGCGAAAGGTCGTCATTTGTTGTATTATTTTGGGCCCTTTTTAATCTGAACTTAATGAAAATTGTTTCACCGTGCAAATTGTTTCATTTTTTTTTAAGATCTACCATTGTGTTGTCTAGTACTGCACGTTTTCTCTTCAATTTTATATTGAAATGACGGAAGCAGGTCTTGGGGTCGTGTTCATTTGCTTTAGTTTAGTTCAGAAATTTTTTTGGTCCTTGGGCCGTAATCGGTAATGTGTAATCTGTTTTTTTATATGTTCTATTTTACAATATGAATCTTTTAATATTATAGTTTTGGACTAATGTCTCTTTGAATTAAGACTGCATCAAGCAGTACAGGAGGATGGGAAGAGTCCTAATATTTTTGTTGGGTTGTTGTTGTTTGTGTTTTTTTTTTTTGCCTTCCCCTCTCCTGGGGTTTTTTTTGGGCTATTAGTACTTATCGTATTTTATCCTTCTTTTTAACATAGCCCTTTAATATTTATTATGCCCATTGAAAAAGTTTCATTTTTAATTTTTAATAGTGTCTAACCCCTCATTGACTAAAACTTTAAATAGAAAATTCAGTTAGTGTTGTATATGCTGCCCAATTTTCTTCCTATTTTCTTATTTTAGTTCAACTAACTGTTTTATGTTACAGAATTATTTTCTTATTTATTATTTATTTGAGATTTTTTATCATATTAGTCCAAGATATTCCTAGGTTATTTTTTTCCTCTCATTTTAACAAAAGTTATTTGGCGGAAATTTGAGAAAAGAAAGAGCTGATTTTACTTGATGATTTGTGATTGGTATTTAACGTCAATCGCATTCTATGGGGGTTATCTAATGGTTTATAGTATGGTACTTTTTAGGTTATGTTGGTTTATAAGGTATTATTATATATAGGTAAGTGTATTGGGAGTAGTATTGTATATAATAGTGTTAGCCGAGCATCATGGCGCTATATTGGGGTAAAATTTATTATATTTATTTTATATTTGATATTTTTTATTTTATATGTATTTAGTTATATATATATATTAGGTGAGGTATTAGTGGTACTTTTTATATATATTGTGTTTTTTATAGTATCTATGCCGTTTATATATTTTATTAGTGAGCTATATATTATATATTATATATAATAATATATATATATATATATATTATAATAATGTTATGTTATTTATTGTTATTTATTTTTTTTATGATTTTTATTATATATTATATAGTTATTGTATTATATATATAGGATAACTTAGGTGAGTATAATGTATCGTATGGTTATATTTATTATATATACCTATTATCAATATGAGTATGGTATATATATATATATAATTTATTTATTAATATATTATTTATTATATTGCTAATTCTTTCTTTTCTTTTTCTTTATGCGTTCCATTCGTCTTGCGCTCAAGACCTGGGGTAAGTGTTGCTGTTTGTAGAAGGTTTTTGTCGATTTGGTAAAACGAATAAAGCTTAGTTAGATGAGCAATATGACATAATTTAGTCGTATAAGGAAAGCCCGAGCCATTTAGTTCCTGCTTTTCCTCTGTAGCATTAATTAAGTGAGTTAGGACCTCGGTCACAGACATTTTGAAAGATCCCACCCTGGAATGCTCTATGGGGGACCTTTTTTTTTTTGGTTGTTTTGGTTGCGAACGGACCCCTCGTTATGGTGGGAATTCTTTCGTCATTGTATATATGTCATTTTACCCTCCGAAAGTACGGTTAGTCTAGAAATTAAAAATTTACGTTTCTTTTTTTAGTTGTCTTACCTTTTTTCATTGATTAAAAAAACTAGTGGTTTGGGGTTTTGGTTTTTTTCGCTGTTTTGTTTCCGGTTGGGTTTGTTGTTTTTTTTTCATTAAATAGTGTGTATTTTTAAAAATATTATATTTTGATCGGATAAATAGGTTATGTTTTTCCACTTGAGTAATTCTTTCATTTTTTCAAAATATAATGTTACTTATTATGAAATTTAAAACAAATAATTCCATTATTGATTTAAAAAATAGCAGAGACTATACCTTTTCTTTATATTTTTTGTAATTTCAAAATTTGGTGTTTGTTACAATTTTAAACGTACAATTTACAGTAGCCTGCAGACTGCTTGTTTGTAGGCTTCTACTTTACTAATTTTATTGTATTTTTTTTACGTTTGTATTATATATATCGATAATTATAGTATTTTTTTTTAAGCTTATTTAAATTGTATTTTTTACTATTTTTTTATATTCCTGAATTTTTTTAGATGTCTATAATGACAAAACTTCAAATTAAGTTGTAGCTTTAAGGGATGCAAATGAATTATAAATATATTGATATTATTTAAAATTATATTCCAAGGATTGTAAATTTGAAGGAGTGATTGAGTGAATGACCTGAAATTTTATATATTTGACTTTGGGATATATCAACTTTTGATTCACTATAATCACAGTTCTCCTTTCTTCACTTTCCGCAGATTTTTTTTTTTTCACCTATACTTGAGTTACTTTTGTACTACTGTGGCTGAATCTTCAAATTGGTGGAAATATAACTCTATTATCCACTTTGTTTATCTGGTAAGTGTTGATCAGTTCACATTTAATTTTTTGATATATCTTAATAAGGTCTGTAATTTTATCTCCTAGTGTTTATTGAAGTATTGTGTATAGAATTGATCAGTGGTGAAGGATGACAGGGGTCAGGGTACAGGTTTTTACTATTTGTCCTCTAAGTGCCTTAGCATAATCTATTTCTTTCCTTCTTTCTCAGTTTGGTCAAATTTTTTGTTTTTCAGAAATGGGGTCCGTGGAGGTGTCTGTGGATGGTGGGCTGTTGATTATTGAGTGGCATGTGGAATCACTGAGTGTTTGTTTGCGAAATAGTCTTACATGCAAGTCGAAAGGTGTATATCTTCATTTGGCGGCAAGGGCCTTTGCCAACCTTTTATTTTGGGTCCTTAAATAGATACATGTTCACACTAGTGAGCGACTTGTTTTGGCGACGTGGGCATTATCTAAGATTGCTTTAGTAGTTAAGAATGATGGGTATCGATAGTTAATGGTGTAGTTAAATATGTTTGAGGTTGTATTCATTGGGCCTGGAGGAGCGAGACGTAAATGGGGTTGATAGACACGTTTATTTCATTTATATGTGGTAATTTTTTTCGCACACAACAATAGTATTTTATTGGTATTTATTTGGTTTAATAATAATTTCTAGAATGATAAAATAAAATAGGGGTTTTGTATGGATAATTCTCCTCTCTCATTAAAAATTTTGGTTTTTATAAAGGCTAAATCTCAGGGTTGTTCTGATACCCTGATGTTTTTGGGGTTGCCTGTGTAAATTTTGGGATACTCTATAAAAGGATGTGCCATAATTAGTGTTGTCCGATATTTTGTTCATAAAAATTTTTATTCAATTATAGTTTTATTTTAAATCATAAATACTTGTATTTACTAAACTTTTATATTTTTGAAAATAAAATTCACGAAATAAAAAATACAGTTTTTACTTGTTTTTTGGTCAATAGGTTTTCTGTTTTTCGGTTTGTGGTTTTGTCAACTTGAAGAAGGAGTAGAACCTTGGTGTTGGTTTTTTTAGTGTTTTTTTTTTTTTTCTAGAAAAAAATCACACTTTTCTGTTGTTTTTTTTTTCCTTTTCGCCATTCCCTTTTAGCCACAGGATTTCTGATTGCTTCCCATGTTATATCCATATAATTTCTACTGTTTTTCTTTCGGGCTGCCTATTTAACTCCTATTTTAGTACCTTTTATTTTCTTTGCCTCTGGCCAGACGTTCACATTTGTCTCTCCTTCAGGGACAGATTCTGTGTGTTGGGGCGTTGTGACTTCAATCCATCTGTTCTGTTCTCTTTTTCTAGTCTCGTTTGTATGGGGGCGGCATGGTGCTCGTTTATTTTGTTTGGGTTTTGCTTGGATTGTTTTTCCCACACAAGACTTCATGGCGCTACGATTTTGGATGCTGCTGTTGGTTCCGCGTTAATCCTTAATTGGGCCGATTGGTGGCTTAGCATTTTCATTTTTGCGCATAATGACAAACTCATCTCGAACTATACTTTCATGTTATTCTCGTCGTTCATTTACTGGCTTGCCGCTTGTTCTTGTACACCGTAAGATCGAAGCGCGCTCCTAAGTGGACGTTGCTATGTTTCCTGCTAGTTTTATGTCTAATTCCTTCTTTACTACTCTACCTGGCTATTGCCCTAAAGATTTGTTTCCATCTGAACACATTGAACTTTAGAGTCTATGACTTCTTATTTCGCATTGACACTTAACGTATATGGATTTGCAATGAGCACACATGGTTATTCAACCATAGTTTTGTTCGCTTCTCATGTAAGACCCTAGGCTGCAATCTCTCTATATTGACTTTAGTCGGCCCCCTTATCTATTTGCACTTTTTTTGCAACTGACTTTATTGCACCAGCACATCCCTCCCGTGTCCTATTCACTAATCTTTGGTCCTAGTGGCTGACACTCTGTCAGTTTTTTCATCTTTGTCTCGTTCCCCTTTTTCTCATGCCAACTAACATGACCCTTCTAAAATATGTTTATACTCAGACACTTGTTCCAGCTGCTCAACCATGGCACAGTGAAACATGAAACTTCAGTAGCACTGAGGACTGTCCCTCAGCGTCACATTTTTGTTTTCGTTTTCGGTTTGGGTGGTTTTTTGGTTGGGACCATAACCTTACTCTTCTTATCTACTTTTGGCTTTCAAGACCCCTCTCTTGAGCATCACCCTTGTGGTTCCATTATCGTCTCTACCAATCCTGCTCAAATTATCTCTTCATGTATTTCGCCACACAACCAAATCTTTATTCTCGCTCATATTATTTAGGGGTTTAGGTTGCACCCTCTCTATTCTTATCTTCTCTAGTCTCCATTCAGTTTTTTTTCTTCAACACTGCGATGTTTGTCCTTTGCTATTTCTTTTCCTACCGTGTCGAATTCTTTCATAACCCCATCCCATATACAAAATTGAAATATACCTAGTACTACTATTCCACGACCTGTTGTTTTTGTCAACTCCGCTAGTTGAATCTAATCCTAAATTTCCAATTCACATTGAGCACTTATTTTATTTCCTATCGACACGCTTCACTATTATTTGTTCATTTATTTGGTTCACTACTTTCGAGTCCGATTCAGAAGCTTACCACCAACACCATATACTTATCCTACATCCACCATAATCATTCCCTATTCACTTCCTTTAACTCTATCATATGCTTCTGTTGCAAATTTCATTATAATTATTCCTAATTATTACCAATTTATTTTCTTTTCTTCTCCCTCATTATTTTCATATCATTTTGTTCAATGTAAGATTTTGGATCCACACATCCTCTACCACTCCTAACGCCCAATTGGGTTCTTCATCCAATCTTAGTTGCCTCAGTCACTTTCTTGATCGCATCTCTTTTTCGTATTTTGCCAAAATATTGTTCTGAGCCATATACCTTCGCGTGGACAACAACTTGTCAAATAAACTTTTATTTTCCCTATGATTTTCTTATTCAGTTTCCCTTATGTCTCCCTTCCACCTCTTTATTTATGGGACTATTTAACCGGTTTTTTTTGGTTGTTTTTTGTTTTGCGTGCTTCTGCTCCATATTCCCTATTTGTTTATTACTTATATTTTCCCGTCTTTACCACCCAGCGTCTTTATTTTACTCAAACTTTTCCATAACAACGTCAATCAATCACCAAATCTCGCCTCCGTTTTCGTTTGATCATGTTTTACCAGTATTTTCATTCTATAACCTGGCGGAAGATTTAGCCATTCTAATTACTTATTTCACTTCTTATTCTATTACTCTCATCTTCTTTTACTATTTAACTTTCTCATCTCAAACATACCTATTCTTCTTGCACCATCAAACCCACACTTTCACACATTCACTTATCACCTCTTCATTACTTGGTGGAGATGGTGCAGATTTTCCGAAGTTGTTTCTTTTCCACACTGCTCTGGCACATTTCTTCATTTGTATTTTAGTTACAGAGCCACCGAATTCCCTATCTTCATTATTATAGTAGTCAGCATTCCCTTTATTTCTCATTTTCATACCTTGTTTTTTGGGGCTTCCTTCAGAAGAGTTCTTCTATTCCCTTCAAGTCCCCATTCATCCTCCTTGTCAACTGTTCTTTTACCTTCTTGTTTTTCTGCATACGGATTACACTTTATGTATTTCTGGTTATTTCCTTTCAATAGACTGAATGATTTAAAGCATCTTTCTTTATGAGACTTCATCATTTTTGCTTTTAGTAACAATATCGAAATCGAGCTTCTCTTTTAACCTTTAACCTGCTTTCATCAACCCGTCTTAATATATATAGGTTTTATTTAATTTTATATTATTATATTGTATTTATTTATGTAATATTTTATTATTATATATTATTTTATATTTTAATTTTTTTTTATGAGTTGAATTCTTTAGGGTATTATTTTTATATATTATTAGGTATTTTTTATGTATATATAGTTATATATTTTGATATATATTATTAGGTAGTATATTATATTTAGGATAGATATATTATTTTACAAGTATTGAGATATTGCAAATTTTTATTTTATTATAGCTTATTTCATTTTCTTTTTCATTTAGAAAATATAACTATAATTGTGTTTATTATATTAGACAATTACTTCTCGGTCCATCTGATTGTTTGATGGGGTTGAAAACCTTTATCTATATGGTTTTTAAGTAAAGAAGTAAAATACGGATGAACACAAACACGTGAGTTTTTTTTTATTATTTTTTTTTTTTCATTTGGTGAGAATAAAATAATATTTTGACATTTTTTGGCTTTATTGTATAATTTTAACGACAGTTTATTCATCCTTAACTTAACTGCCTTCTTAACTTAACATGTGAGTTTCTTAACATTATTTTTTACTTAAACTTTTTAATTTAGAATTTTCCTACTGAAGGACTTAAATTATTCTACTCCTTCTTCTTAGTTTTGTCTTACTTTCAGGTAGGATCAGTATGAAAGTAAGTCACGTATGGGCCAACACTTCAGGAATAGGAAAGCTGTATTATATATGATAGTCTTTTTTGTATAGTTAAAATTTCCTTGTTTATATTTAATTAATTATATTATTAATAAAACCACTTTTAAGTACATCTTAGTTCTTTATAGTTAAGTATATACTTTTTACATAGTATTATTAAATTTCAAATTCACTTTAAAACAATAGGATAAAGGTTTTATAAAATGAAGAAAAGATTTTCTGTATTTCAAGAAATTTTATAATATATTATTTAATTAGAAATCTCTTGAGTGAAGTACTTATTTAAAACATACACACGTTCTTTTTATGCTTCTGTAATAGCTATTATTATTAACTATTATTTTACTAAGATATATTTATTATTTTATTGTATTATTTAATTGTTTATACTATATATATATGTTATTTTTATTATTTATATATATATATTTTTATATATAATTGGAGGTATTTTTTATTAATTTATTATTATTTATATCTATATTATAATATTTTATTCTGATTGAATGGGGGACCAACATTTTTAGGAAACTTCTTTGAAATTTCGTAAACTTTTTTGGCGTTTAGTTTATTTTTTTTATTATTTTTCATTAACAGTTTTTTTTTTTTTTTTTTAACAATAAAAATTTTATTTTTTAAAAATAAATTATATATTTATTATTATATATTATAATATATTTTTTTTATATTATATATTATCTCTTATTCTATTATTATTATATAGGATTTAGTTATTATTTTTTGTATGTGGTTTTATATTGTATTGTTTATATATATATATTATATTATTATAATTATTTAGTTTTGATTATTATGATATGTTTTATGATTTTTTTAATATTGTCGCAGATTGTACAGATAGTGTATTGCTATGCCTAATTTCGATGTCGGGATCGTTTTTGGAAGGCTTGGGACTTAAGTTCGTTTTCTTGCTTTTTATCTCTTCTTTTATTAATTTGTTGTTGTTTTGTCTATTTTTGTTGGGTGTCATGTGGTCTGTTTATTCAATTGTGAGATAGTATAATTCACACGAATTTCTTGGGTTTGTAAGTTGGTTTCTTTAAGAAACTTTTTGTTTAAAGCATCTTTCCTTGTATTTTTGAATTTGGTCCAGTCGTTTTTTTGTTTCTTGTGTTCTTTACTTTTTTCTGTCTACATTGCCCACTCGCCAAAGGTTTTTTTCTTCTATAGCACCTGAGAATTATTGGAATGGCGGAGTTTTTGAATGGTTTTTTTTGGGTTTTTTGAATTTAGTAGATTTGTTTCGTGTTATTTATTTGCTAAATTATGTTTTTGTTTAAACAAAAGCCCTTAAAATGAAGCGTTGAATTTTTTAATTTTAATGTTGGTAGTTTTAGACTTCGATTTTGGCTTTTTGGAGAAAATATAGTGTAGTATGTCTATGGTATCAATTTTTAATGATTTAGTGTACATGTAAATATTTTTAAATATTGATATCGAAATGAAAATTTAAAGGCATATATTTATTTTAATCATTTTGTATGTTAATTAGTATTAGGTATTTATATACGTGATTTATATATAGGTATTATATTTTATATTATTATTAATATTTATTATGTTTATATTATTTTATTATTTATTTATATATATATATATATATTTATTATATATATTATATTTAATTTATATATATTTATATTATTTTATTTACTATTTATATTATTATTATTTATATTATTTTATTATTTTTATTCTCATTATAAATATTATTTTATTTTATTTTTATATTATATTTTGGTATATTATTATATAGTTGTATTGTATTTGTTTGATTGTTATTTTTGTTTTTATTATTAATTATTTATATATTATAGGATATGTATTATTATATTATATATTTATATATTATTATATTTATATATATATTTATATATATATATTCTTCCTTGCCCTCTGGCCACCTTAATTGGAGGTCCAATCACTGCTTTTCCAGTGAGCCGGCTGCCTGCCACTGGGCGGTTCTACAGGTCGAGTTTAAGAGAAGATATAGAGTAAGGTCTGGCGTGTGGGGGCGTTTCGAGATGGCAGAGCACCTTTCCAGATTAGGATGGTTGGCTTCTATTGTGTCTTGTGAATTATGACATCTGGGTGCTAAGTTTGGGGTGAGGTGTGACATTATTCTAGTTTTGAATCTTAATATTTTTAGTATTGTTCATTTTTGAATTTATTTGGGTTTGGTGACCTGATCTTTGTCTCCGGGCGAGGTTCCATGTCTTTGGGCCTCTTTCTGGACAGCGTTGTTCTTGCTCTTATGGTGGAGAAGTTTTTGGGGAGGGGTTTGTTTAAATAAATTTTTTAAGTTGGGGCGTTGTGTATTGGGTATGTGTTGTGGTTAGATTTTTGAGTAGGGATATGTGGTGTATCCATTGACCTAAATTTTAATGTGAAGGTGGTTGGCGGAGTGAATTTTGGTTAGGTGTTTGTAATTTAGAATGTTTGAGCTGGTGTTTTAGTTAGGGAGGGAGAGTTTAGTTCTGTTGTTGCGGAGGGGGTGGAGAGTTTAGAGATTTTTTTGGTTGACTTAGTGGTGGGGGTGGGTTTTACGTGGTTTTTTGATTAGAATTTGAGTTCCCCGAGGGCCATCTCTTTTCTTAGCGTGTTGTGGTGATTGTATTTAGGCTGATGATGTGTAATGGTTTCTGTTCGGTCATAAGTGGTTTTGGATTTTGGGTGGTGTTTTTAGTTGTCTATTATCCTGTGAGTATATTCGATGGGCTTGTATTTTTTGAAGAGGTATTTTTTATTATATGTTATTTGTTGTGTTTGTCTCGTATTTTGTAGTTTTTGTTGCTGTGGAACCATGTCTGGTTGAGGCGTAATGTTTAAATTTGTTGCTATGAAATTTGTTTGTTAGTAGTTTTTTTGTTTGGTAAAGTGATGCATATTTACAAGCCATATCACATTTTTATTTTGGTTAAGTTTGGTGCTTGGGATTAATGTGTTTTTGTGTGGTGTTTTTGTTTTGTTGTGGTTTGAAGGAAGTTTGATTTTGGTCGATGTGAGGGGATAACGTCATGTGAGTGTCATAGGTTAATGTTTACTATCCCTAATATTTTTTTTTGGGGTTTTGTTTTAATGGATAAAAGAGGGGGGGGGGGTTGTTCAGTGTTTGTGATTATATGGATGTGATTTGATGGATTTGGTGACGTGTCAGTTTATGGTTAACAGGTGTTATGGATAGGATTTAATGGTGGGATTTTGCGAGGGGGTATTTTGGATGTATTAACTGTTTTGTTTTTCTTTAATTAGATGTAATAAATTATTCTGGGTGTGTTTGATGTGGTACTGTGTTTTTAAAAATCGTCTAGTTCTTAGTGTTTGGGTTTTATAAATTCTTGATGTGTCATGCATTAAGTAAATTTTAAGTTTTTTGATATAAAATAGTCGGTCTGATATTAAGGCATGTGTAAATTAATAGTTTGAATAATAAATATTGGGAGAATCAAAATTATGTTTGAGAAGATCTTTTGCCCATTTTTTGTTGGCACCGAAGAAATATGTAATTTGGGGAGGAGGGGATTGTCTTTGTTGTTAGAGCGGTGGGACTTTTTGGGCAGAGAGATTCGGTTGGGTTGGAGAGGGTTGAGAAAGTTCTGGAGTAATGGGGGCGTCAGAGTGTAGGGACTTAGGGGGGTGTATTTGTGTCTTGTATGTTTTGACTTACTGGTTAGTGGGGGGAATGTTTTGTTTGTTTTTTTTTGTGATTTATTGGGTGGTTGTATGTCTGTCCGGGGGAAGGTCCTTTGGTTACCTTATGGCGTTTTTTTTGGGGAGTTTATTTGGGGGGGGGTGTTATATATATATTTTATTATTTTGGGGTATTTTATTAGGCTCAGGATGATAGATTAGTAGTTAATTATAATGTTAGTAGTTAATTATGTATGTGAGAGTGAGGGGGATATATATTTTATATTAGTTATGTTATTGTATTGTGGATTGAGGTGTAGTAGGTGGATTGAGGTAGGGTATATGTTACTTATTGTAGCTGTAGTGAAGGTTAGTAGGTGAGGTTATATGGTGGGGTTGGGTTGTGGAGTTATATATTTATAGTAGGTTTTATTTTGTGAGTAGTGTATTGGTCTATATATTATCGTGATTTTATGGTAGATATATATATAGTGAAGAGATATATATTGGGGTATTTCGTACGTTTTGGTATTGAGTATATTTGTATGAAGGTTTTCGGTGGTGGTATCAAGTTGTGTGAGTGTTATTACTTGTAAAAATTTATTTTTTTGGAGTTGTAGGATTGCCTCTCTGCTGCTAGTTGCCGATACTCAATTTTTTTGATTCCTTTGTGTTTGTTTTTGTGAAGTTTGTGTTTGTGAATCAGATTGCATAGTTGTGAATTAAATGAAATGGAACTGTCATAGAAAATAAGTCTCATATATTTTTGTTTTATTGTTTATTGTGTAAAGAATTGGGATTTGTTTGTTGGGTGTATGGTGTGCTTGCATGGTTGTACTGGTGGGTTTTAAACTGGTTTTTATATAGGGGTTGTCTGGGCAGACTGGGGACCTTAAATTTTGGAATATTTTTTGTCTATTAACGGATGGTTTTTAGTATTGGGGTTGGGGTGGTTTTTGGTCGTGTGGGGGTTGTGGTGTTGGTGTTCCTACTTTATTGTGGAGTGATTAATTTGTCGAAAAAGTGGAAATGCAGGGAGAGTGATGGGAGTCTTGTGAAGTCCACTGGAAGAGGTACCCCCTATTTCCGAACCGCGTCCAATCGCGCAAAGGTGTGGTTACAGGGGTATGGAGGTTTTGTTGAAGGGCGGTATTGCATTAGAGAGTGCATGTCAGACGTTGTCCTCTTTACTGGAGGAGGGTGTTCTGGTTCATCAGTTCTTTATCATGTTTGGGATTCGTTTTTATTCGCTATGGAGCAAATTTTCTATACTCTTTGTTGTGTGTGCCCATTTTTTTTGTGTAATTGTAGATCTTGAGTTGTTTTTTGGACTATGTAATTAAGGTGTTGGTATTTTGTTGAGGGTATTATATGTGTTGATTTATTGTCTTTCCTCGTAAAACATTATTAAGATTTCAAGAGAGAATGTAATTGTGGGGTGGGGCGATATATTGTTGTGTGGTATGTAGTACTTGGTGAGGGTGCCCAGGTGGTGCTGGGGTCTTCCTCTTCGTTTATATATAAATGGGCTGCTCTGCAAAATTTTGTGTACTTACTAGTACTTAGTGTCCCTCATCTTCGCTTCTATGTGAAATGAGCTGCTCTACTGAATGCTGCAACGCCAGCCGGTTGGGACTAGAGATCGAGAGTGGAAGTGTTATAGATGTCTTTGGACTGCGAGGATCGGGCAATCCATCAAAGGAGTGTGATTAACATCTGGGGAAGTATGGGTTTGGGGGTTTAATTAAACTTGTGTTTATATTCTTTGGAGGGAAGGGTAATATTCTGAGCGGAATCTAACTAGGCAGACTCTGACTTGTTGGCCCTGCGTTTGATTTTTGACTGATCTTTCACTTGAATTTCACTCAAGGATGGGGTGAACAAGGAGGATTCTACTTGTAGAAGTTTTGGAAGTTGGCTGGTTTCAATTGTTTAAGATGTCAAGTGAATAGGTTGTTTATGATATTGAAGCCTAGTTATCAGTTTGGAGATTAGTGTTTACTCAGAATGTGTGATGAGAGTTGAAATCACGTCTGAGTAGTAGGTTAGGGATGTTGGATAATGGCTTAAGGTTTGGGTTGTAATATGGGGAGGGGGGCAGTATTACTATTGTGAGGTCGAGGAGGGGTGGTTTTAAATGCTGAAAGCCATGTATATAGAAAACTTTCTGAGAAAAGAAATCTATGATTTTCGATGTAATTAAACATTAATACCTGCGATCTATTTTGATTTCTATTACTGATTTAAAATCTAAGTTTCAAATCATTTTATCAGAAATTTTTAAGAAGCTAAATTCAACACAACTTCATTAGTTTACCTAACATTCATACTTATATGTCATTTTAAAGCTCAGAAGGTCCTGCTACCATATCAAAATTCAAGACTATTTGAAATCAATAAATTTTATAATTAACTCTAAAAGAGTTTGATAATTTTAAAGTAACAATGTAGTAGCTGGCTATATTCGTACTTTTTATAATGATGCTATTTAAAACTAGAATATACGGTGGACAGAATGTATGGTTTGGAGGTTTGATTAAACCTGAATTACTGCTTTAGTTATGTAAAAAGTAATTGTGATCTTATAAACTTAAAAGATATAGAATTTATTTTTTTTTTTTTTATTTATTTTTCTTCTTGAATGTTAAACCTTTATTTTTTGAATTAAGACTCGATTTTGAACGAAGTGTTGTTATACGATTTGTACATCAGCACGGAGCCAGCAGCGTGCGTGTTCCTACTCTCTGGTCGATTATCCTTTTCTCATTCTTTCCTCTTATTCTTCTTATCCTTCTTCTCATCCTCCTTCGACCTCTGTTTTTTACATATGTGTATTTTTTTAAGTCGGCAGACCGACCCGTCCGTTGGGGGTCTTAGAAATATACGAATATAACGGTCAATTTGAGATATACCGGTTAATAACATTATAAGTAAAGGAAGTTGGATCAGGTACTTTAAAAAGGCTGACAGCCGGCTCACCCGGTTGCGGACATTCGATTGATACTCTGAATCTCTCCAGCAATTCGGCTTAAGAACATTTCGATTTTTAAAGAGTGTGGGGCCTCTCGGGGGGGGGAGGGGGAGTAATGTATGGGGTAGTTAAAATTTAAAACACGATAAAATCTAATCATGTAGCATAATAGCCAGGCTGAGCGGAGCGGAGCCGAGTCGGAGTGGATCGGCGTGCGTAAAAAAGATTCTTGCGGAATTTTTTTTGCTCAGAATGATTCCTGCTCGATTTGTATCAATTAGGTCTATGATCAATTACTTTTTAGGGCAGGACACCGGGAGAGGGGCTAGGACGTTGTTACAACGAGGTTAGTCACACGTATGGGTGAAGGTTTGCGAGCGTACATGAATATACCGTTACTACGTGTATGGTTCGATGGATGTGCGTGCGGTGCGGTGCTGATGCGTGCGGTTGCTAGGTGTTTTGCGGTGAAGGGGATGGTGCGAGGTCTTGCAGGGCATATAGGGTTATAATAAATGATATGTATATATATAATATATATATATATTTCTTACTAGGTATTATATATTGTGAAATGATTAATATTAAAAACTTATATGCAAAGAAAGTATAAGATAATTAATATTTTTATATACATTAATATATAGATAATAATATTTATATCTATAATATATATATATAAATAAATAAAAATATCTAATTAAAAAAAATGGTAAACCACATTTATTTCAATTATGTTTTCATTATATCCTTATTATATAAATTATAATTATAATATTATATATATATTCTATATTACGCGTATTATAATATATATATAATATAAAATTAAATTATTATATATATATATTATATTATATTATATTATAATATAATTAATATAGAACATTTAAATATTCATATTCAATTTTTAATATTTTTAATATTAATATTGTATTTTATTTATTATTTTATTTTTTTATAATTTTAGTTTTTTTTATTTTTTAAATTATTTATGTATATTATTTATGATTTTTTTTTTTTATTTATTTTTTATTATTGATTATTTATTTATTTATTTATTATTTTTATGTATTTTATTATTAATTATTATTTTATTATATTTATAATTTCTAAATTTATTATTTACATATTTTTATTTTATATGAAAAAAAATGTTTATTAACGATAGAAAAATAAAAGAAGAGAAAAATTCTACGGTTTAAAATTCCATGAAAATAGGTCATACATTCGGCAATAGCAACATAAACTTCGCCATAGCGATTGAATTCAAACCTTGACTACTCCTTTTTTTTATTTTGTTTTGTTTAAAGCTCGTCCATGCTTTACAGAACTCATTACTAGAATGAGCGTATGTAGATGTCTATTTGGGAAGGATTTAACTTCTCCTTTCAATGGATAAGACGAAGTTTTATTTTTTACGTTTTAGTACCTATTTTTTATTTAATATTAATTTGACAATAATCGATACTTGATCTAAAATATAAATAATTTAAGGGATAGATTCCATGACTACAAAATAAAGTTATTTAGTTGAATGCTCTGCGTGAGCGGCGTGTCAAGTGTTAAAAAAAAAAAATAGATAATAAATTAAATAATAAAACAAAATTTTATTTTTACCAGAAATTATCCTGTAGGAATTATTTCGTAAGGACAATAAAGACGCAGCCATTACAAATAAAATATATATATTTAATAAGTATTAATAAAAATACTTTTTATACAACAAATAAAATTATTTATTTCAAAAAGGATTTTTAATTATAAAGATAACAGGTTTTCATCTAAGGCGTTTTTACAAGCTTTCTTATGTTCCTACATTTGAGACTTTGAAATAAATTTATTGTTACACTTACAAATAAAGTTGAAATATATTATTTACCTAAAACAGGATTTCTACTAAGGAAAACCGCCGAAAACATGTTAAAAAGTATTAAATCTTTTTTCCAAAGTTACCTCTTTCCTTACCGATTTTGGGAATAATGGTAGAATCATCTGAGGGGACATGATGTTTTGCTACGGAAACTTTGATTCCGTATTTTCCAATATATTTTTGTTATCACATCAATTCATGTTGAAAGTTGAAAGACTGAGGAAAAGTTTGATGGTGACAATCATTTATCAATAAAGTTATATCCTATACAGATCTTTCTTAAATTCAAAAAAGAATTATTTTTCCCATTCTTAATTAATATGCAAGCGTTACTATATTATAATACTTTTAATAAAAATTTCATTAAATATAATTGCAATTAACATACTTGTTGTAGACATCAAATATTGGAGATTGATAGCTTCTTGGGTCCTAAAGCGCGGAGATCTTTAGCGAAGGCATTTTTAACCTAGTAGTCTAGATGAGCGAATTTGATTGCGGATTGTGGGTACTTTGGACTTCTCAATTTTATGCTTGATTCATATAGGATTGTTATTTTATTTGTTGTTGTTTTTTTCGCTGATTCATTAAAATGCCATTTTGATAATTCTACTGAAAGATGTATAAAAAAATATGAGTGAGTCATAATTGGAGATCTTTTTTTGCTTCTTGAGTTTAAATTTTAAAGAATTTTTGATGTATTCGGGTTTCAGCGGGGGAGTTTTTCTTCTTCATACACCAGCTAGCATCTCAAAGCTTCACTGTTGTCAAAATTCGTTAGAAGATTTTTTTTTGAAAGACGTGTCTTTGTTTTGAAAGGATTATTTCCTAGATAAGTTTTTATTTTTCTTTTAAAACCTTTTTTCCCGTTATCATTCACCTTTTTAAGTATTCATATTTGCAGGTTGCCCTTTACAACAGTTCCCATTTTCATCTCTTTTTATGACATGTATTATTTATTTTTTTTATTTTATTTATATTCATTATGTTATTATTTATTAATACAATATTATTAGATATGTTGTCTTATATTATATATATATTATTTATTATTATTTATTTATATTATTATATTATTTTATAATTATTATTATGTATTTATATTATATAGACTTTAAAGATTGTAATGATCGGTGTTCTGGGGTTAACAATGTGAAGTGAGTGAGGTTCATAATATTGGCTATATTTTTCCTCACTTCTCGAAGCCTTATAATAAACAAGGTGTTAAAGAGGTTTGAGATATTTTTATTAATCTTCTTGTTATTTGTTTTCGATCGAAGATCATATTAATTATTCTATGAATAAAAATGGACTTTGTATTGAATTAATTTTTCGTTATATCGTTCCATATTATATATAATTTTGAACGATTGCAGGGCGAGTGCAAGTGGCTTAGTGTACTTTGCAGATATTCATCACTCTATTTTTAGAAATTTTCTTATGATATGCAGGTAACATCAGCCGATTTAGATGAGA
>JABUQX010128675.1:0-45224 GCA_015478945.1 Trachelipus rathkii
TTATTATTATTACTATAAATAATATTAATATATTATATTATATATTATAAATAAATTAATAAACGTATTGACTATATAATATCATAATATAATAATATATATATCATATATAATATAATATATATATATAACTTATAGTAAAGGTATAGGTATATTTAATATTAATATATATGATAATTACTATGATATATATATATATAAATATATAATATTATATATATAAGTAATACTTATTATATATATAATATTAGTAATATTATATTTTTATTCACATATTAGTTATATTTATATTATACATATATATTATAAATTATAATTATAATATAATTAATATTAATATAATTAATATCAATTATATTTATATATTAATAGATTATAATATATTAATTATATATAATATATATATATATAATTTAATTATTATATATAACAATATAAATATGCAGTATTCAAATATATATAAGTATGTCACACTAACTAAATAAAATGATTAGTAATTACATATATAATAAATAATTAAGTTATTATTAATATATATAATGATAAATAATATATATATATATTAAATATATAAACCCACATAAATTTTATTAGAGATACACTCATAACCGATGATGGTCTGACATTATTTTATGTCTGTACTTTTTTTATTTATGGTGAACAAGTTATAAAAAGTTAAAAGAATTTACTTCCTGTGAAACATGATTTTACTAGTTTTAGCAACTTGTTGCAACTATTTTTCCGCTCAAGAGAGAGATTGATATATAAAAGGTCTCAATTTAAATAAGAGTGTCTCTGAAAAAGCCTCGCTAAGAGAAAGCCATATATTCGATATGAACACTAATACAGAACAGTTTCAAGGCGGTAGCTAATCTATAGTCAACTTTGGCATCAGGTCTCTATAAGCAGAGATCGCGAGAGATTGAAACATGCTCCCTTGAAAGCTATATTCGGAGCAATATAAATCATTCCCCACTATAGTATCGTTGAAGTTGAGAATTAGATTTTATTAATTCAATATTACATATCATAAAATTTATTTACTTATGACCTGTTGAAAACTCATACTTGAGAAAAGTAAATGGGATCTTGGTATTGAAAAAGAGGTTCAGATCAATGCAATGGACATAAGTCATTCTGAGGTTTAGTGTCTAGTCAATTGCAGGCATATCTACGGCCACGATGTCGATCCACGTCTAGAAGGTCGTAACTGTACGGAAACTTTTAAGTCTAGGTTAATAATAAAATGTTTGTGTTTTTTATTAAATTAGTTTACACTCTATTCTATCCCTTCCTCTCTTTTAGAAGCGCACCCCATTACAATCGCACCACTCGCAGAGTTACAGGTCTCATTTGAATCTCTACGAGCAACTGACGACGCAATACCGTCGCTCACACGTAGAGCTAGGCAGGTATATCATAGTACTGCGTGGAGGTCATGGTTCGTATTCTTTTTCACAGTCATGAGGTTATTTAAACTTTTAATGCGGTTTAGCGCTACGAAATGATATGAGAGAAATTCGAAATAATATCAATATATAAATACAGAGAGAATTATATTAATGAAATGAAGTTTACTAAATGTCATGATAAGAGAATTTATATCCCTAGTACCGATGGAGTAGTACTCTTATTATTATATATATTCACTTCAGCAATCTTAAATTATACGATATGTATTAATATATATTAGTAGTATTTAATTGAAATTATATTAATTAATTATATAGTTAGCTAAATAATTGAAAATTATGGTATGTATAGTTATTAAAATAAAATATTATTTACGAATGTCTTTGCTGCAATTGACTTACATTTTGAGATAACTTTAGTAAGATGTTTGAGAAGTCACATAGATCACTCATTATGAGCGTGAATGAGAATTATTAGTAAGAAGTCAACGGTTACTTAGGAACACACGTTTTAGAGCTACCGAGCAGAACAGCCCAACCAATCTTCCATATCGCAAATGAAACCAGGATTGTGTAAGAGTTCAAGTATCTAGACTTTCAATACGGGACTAAACCTCCCAATCTCACCTACTTGAAAGTTACCTGATCATCCTGACTTGTCCGTCATCTGTACTCGACTGGTGTTAACCGACCGTCATTGAAAATTACGACTACGCACCAGATTGTGCACGAAACTCCACCTGCTCTTGAAAATTACCACGACCTCCGATCGACTGCCATCCACCTCTTCATTCTTCAAAATTACCTACAACAGGATCTACGCCTCGACTCTGGAAGACCGTGCTCTTCACGAGAACTCCGACCTGCCTGGACTCTCCAACAGGCCCTGATAACTCAGACTAATCTGAAGAGTCTTTACAAAAAGATCTTAATAAAGATGACTCTTTATAAGAGTCAAGGCAATGAAGGTACACAACTCTATCAGGTTTTCGCTCGCAACAGGGGACACTCCGGAGAGAGGAAAAAAGACAGTTCATGGAAATGTTGGAGAAGATGGAGGACGGAAGTGCTAGGGAAATGGACACTGTTTTAGAATCTGAAATTTCAATGCACGAGTGGGAAGTGGAAGAGACGGGGTGGGAGACAATGGTAGAACAGTATGGAGAGGAGGTAAGGAATAATTGAAGGTAGAGTGCCTGATAATTTTTTTTCAAAGAGAAATTCGTCATAGATCATGAAAATGTTTTCTTCAATGAATGTATAATTTAAGAGATCAGATATTAATTGCTTGATATGGAATGATTATACTCTATTCTAAAATTCGATGCAGACGTTCTATTTAAGATAAGACTATATTAAATAATATCATCCGATAGTAGGATAATAAGGACATGGTTAAGTAATACTGGAGTATACAATGGTTTCTCAGACAATAGATTGGTTGCATTGGATCTGGAGGCTGGGATGTGAGGCACGAAAGCTACAGAATAAAGAAACAGTGAAATTGTGATTAAGTGGACATCATTGAAGGAAGTGACACAGATTAAGGGAATATATTCAGAAAAATTAAATGAGACTTTAGCCAATCTAGAAGCGAGTAGGAAAAGATGGACGATATCATAGAGAACGACTAAGAAGCGGGTAGCAGAAGGAGACCCTGCTAGGCGGCGAAAAGATGGCAGGGAACGAAGACACGCGCGCAGCCACACACCAAAGTGGTGGGACCTGAAGAAGTGACAGAAGCAATAAAGAGAAAACGGTATGAGGATGAGACAAGTTGTGGCCCCTGAAAAAGTAGAACACGCGGTACCACTAACAAAAGGGACTCCCAAGTTATGTGGAGGACAAGAAAATTGATAGCATGAGAGGTGAAAAAGAGAGAGAAACGGAAGAGGCCTGAAAGATGAGAGGCGTGCCAGAAAGGCGAGAGATCGGACGGCAGAAAGAAGAAGAGTTTTTAGGGCACATCATCTGCCGAACTGTTATAAGGAAGATTCCCGAATATGTTAAGTATACAAAACAGTCAGGAGAGGTTTTGGTGAAGATCAATAGACCACCGAAACACAGGAGATGGAGGGAGTACTTCAGTGAAAACTGCTAAAGGTGAATGAACAAGGGAAGGATGGAGGGAGAAGAGATGGTGGAGGAGAGGAAGATGAGGATGGGGAGAAGATAACTATGGAAGAATAGAGGTGGCTCTGAAACCGATGAAGAACGGTAAGGCACCGGGGTATGAAGATCGGGATACCCATATAAATGCGACTAAAGCAGGGAGGAAAGAAAAAGTGAAAGAGAAATAGGTTATGAAAGATAAGAAGTGATATTCGGACACAGAGTGAAGTACCAGACAGGATGGAAAGTCAATTATAGTGCCAATATATAAGGGAAGGAGATCAAAAAGACTGCAAAAACTAAGAGGAAATTTCCTTGTTGAACCATCTGGAAAAAAACATATGAGAGAAATTTTAGAGAAACGGTTGAGAATAGTAGTAGAGCCCAAGACTGGGGGAGAACCAGCACGGATATAGAAAGAACAGAAACACGAACGGATCTCTTGTTCACTCTGAGAATTACGCTGGAAAAGGTATGGGAATTCATCAAACGAGCATATATAGCTTTTCCTATATCTGAAGAAAGCTTTCGATCCAGTGCCTAGAGAGAGAGACCTTTGGAGAAGTGTTGTAAGAGAGAATATGCAGTGGGTAGAAAGTTGGGAGGAGCTCTGGAGGAGTTTGTACAGAAATTGCAAATGTAATGTAAGAACAGAATATGAGAAATAAAGAAATGGTTTTTCGAGGTGAGAAAGGGTAAGACAGCCAAGAAGCTTAGTGTCCACACATTTTGTTTGTACTCCGTAATCTTGTAATGAGGTAAACGAAAGTGAGAGACAGAAATCGGAGATTTTGCGGTGATATTTTTCAGGACGCGATGACTTGGCGTGCTGGAAGGAAGAGGGAGACTGGTTGAGAGAGGTAGTGGACATGTTTTGGCCAACAGGTTGAGAGAGGTCGGCCTGACTAAACAACGCAGAAAAGACGGAGATCATGGTGGTCAGTAGAAGAAGGAGGAGGAGAAGTTGAGAATAGAGGTGGAGGAGACTGAGATAAAGATGGTGGAAATGTAAAATATTATGGGTGGAGTATTTGGAATAGAGGGAGGATTAATGTACAAAGAGATCATAAAATTTCTAGTAAGCTTATAAATCTTAGCCAAGTGCAGTGTATACCATATTAGAAGAGATAGATCAGAGATGAGTGTGGAGGTGAAAAGGGTGAATCTTTGAAGGATTGTGTTTAAACACGAGATTTTACTCATATGGAGCAGATACATGAGTACGACAAACAACAGAAGGATAGTCAGAATATCGTCGAGCAAAAGAATGTACGTTTTGAGAAGCGATAATGAAAGACTAGAAGAGACAGACCACCCAAACGAAAGAATAAGGAGGAGGTTGGAGTGAATGCTATATTGAATAAAATGGATGCAGCTAGATTTTGAGGTAGTGGGGGACACCTGGAGAAGGATGACAGAGGGGAGAGTAGCCAAAAAAGAAGTGGAGTGGAGACACGGAGGAAAACGAAGTACAAAGATACCTAGGAGAAATGGGAAACTACAGGTAGAGCGTCATTATGAGAAGACATGGATGAGTCGAAGACAGAGAGCTTGAGGGAAGATGGAGTTTTGAAGTAGATAGAGGAAGATTCAGAAGAAGATTCAGACACCCTCGAACAGGGTCTTGACCCTTTCTGGGAGCGGTTGTAAATTGTAATATATATATATACATATAATACTAGTATATATATATTTATATATACGTATATATTATATATATATATATTCTTAATATACTATATAATTAATATATCTATATACTATCTATAGTAGTAAATATATATATTATTAGTATATATATGTATATATTTATATATAAATCATAGTTAATATATATATATATAATATATATTTATAATATATATATTATTAAATATATAAATATAAGTATGTATATATATATATAATATGTTTAATATACTTAATATAAATATAATATCTATATATACTACTATATTATTCTTTTATAACTGTTATCTATCTTTTAAAATATATATATTAAATATTTACGGTATATATAATATTACGGGTTTATATATTATACTTATATATTATTTATATATTTATTATATTTTTTATTTATTATAATATATAATTATAATATTTATAATTTATTTATTATTTTTTATATATATATTATATATATATATATCTTATATTTTTTTATATATGTGTAATAGTGATGCAGGTATTATATAAACATATTATTATATTAATTAATCTTATAATTATTATATAATATTCATATTAATTATTACAATTATATTAATTATATATATTAATATATATTATATAAATAAATCTATTTTGCTCCCTCACGCACCAATTTTAATATTAAATATTATACTTTATTTTATAACATTTATTATTAATATTATCTTCAAGTTTGGTGAGATATATTAGGGGAGGTGGGACCAGAGTGGGTCCATGGCCCCCCGAGTATAATTTAGAACAAATCTAATACAACATTTTTTAAATTGCCTATCTAAATCATTGTTAATAATATTAAAGTTGCAGAGGTTTAAATTTTTAATTTTTATGTTAATTCAGTCATAGCAGCTAATCAGATAATCAAATATCTCGTTAAGTCTCTTCAATAGTTAAAACTAACATGAAGCCATATCAAGATAGAATATGCAACATACTATACCTCACTCATTCCTTCTTCCTCAACCCACAGATTTAATATATCGCACATCACGTCATTAATAAGAAAATATTATTGATTTATAATATAAATATGTATATTAGGAGTGAGAGTTTTTTAAATAGGAGAGAAAGTATAAATTATATTCTTCTTTCGCACCATTTCTCATATCCGAAGAAGCGTATAGTAAGTAGGCAATCCATCTGGAGATTCAATTAAAAGTAATGTGTGTATAGCTATTATCACAAGGAAACGTAGAAAGCACACTTGAAGAATTTAGCAAAAAGCAGAACTTGGAAATTTAGTAGGAAGAGTATGAAAAATGGCCGCATCATGCATACTATAATTCGTCCATTAAAAACTCTGCAATAGGCCGACTAGTTTCTGGTTCGCAACTCACCAATTCCCAAATATTTTACATGTGTCTGCAAATACTGGCAATTTTAACCATGTCTACTGCTACAGTAGAAAAGAAGCTTTTCAACATAAGACTTCTGAAAACCTACTTGAGAAATATTAGTGGAGATAAAAGACTTACAGGATTTGCCCTCCTCTACATACATTGAAATATTGAACTAAAAACTGAAGATGTTTTCTCGGACTGAGCTCACTCTCATGCTCCACAGCGATTTTAAATTTAACAATTAGGTATGGTGATTATTTAGTATTTCCCATTTTTCTTTTTCTTAGAAATTTAATATTTGGGTCTTCCACTACAATATATAAATATAATAGTTATATATATTTATATGTATATATATATATATATATATATATCTATATTATATACTTTATAGTATATATATTATATATATAATATATAGAAATTATATATATATATATATAATCCTTATAATATTTATATATACTTTAATTATTATATTTTTCATTATGTATTTTGTAGTATTCACAATACAGAGTATGATATGATATATAGAATTTCTAATATATTTACACAAAAATATAACTTGGAAATATCTATATAATATTATATTTATATATATATATAATATATTATATAACAATACAATAAGTAATAAATAATAACTAAACTATATAAAGTTAGAGTACTTTCAAATGTTTTATGGCTCCCCCTCTGTCTATACAAAAAAAAATTCTGGATAACCGCCACTGTATAATATACATATGACCTGTTGTGTTATGAGGATGGGCAAGGTGAGGAGCTTTACTATATATACATAAGAGACATATATTATAAAATAATATGTCCGACTAGTACTATTAAGTTGTCCGGCCAGAACATATAGATGTGTACTAGTATATATAAAGATATCCGACTAGCGTACATATATATAGGTGTCCTACTAGTAAATAGCATACGCGGTATGATTTTTTCTTTCCGTGATTATATTTTCAATCATTTATTTATTATTTAATTTATTTTTATTATATTTTCCTAACTAAAATAACACTACTGTATATTAAAATAAACTTTTTCCTTTTCGTGTCTTAAAGACAAAAATTATAAAAAGATATCAAGTAATGTAGTAGTATATAAAATACTACTATATATATAAAATATATAATATCGAAATATTATTGATATATATACTATATAAAATACTTATAAAAATATAAATACTTATATTATATATATATGTGGTGTGGTGTGGTGTGTTGTGGTGTGTGTGTATGTGTCTGTGTGTGTAACGTCCTTTTGAAAATAATAAGCTAGCTCAAGGGTTGAGTGATTATGTCCTGCTCACACTGATGAAACTAGACGCAGCGTGGGTTGGTTAAACCTCCCCAGATTTATTTTCCAATTTCAAGAGACAATTATAAAAATGATAAAATATAAAAGTTATTCGGTTATAAAATAAGTCCAAATAACAAATAACAAAATGTTTAATTAAAAAAAAGTGTATCTCTGTCCCGAGGTGAGTAAAAAAAAAATATCCATTTTTGAGAGACGTAAGTAATAGTTATATGGGGTTGGCGAGTATTATGAGCTCTGCAGTGGTAACTAATATAAATCTAACTAGGCATGTAGACGACTTGGATTTTCCAAGCGGAATATCCGCCATTCATTATTGTTCCAATTCGTCTCATTTTTTGACTTTACTATTTCTACCTGAATACTTCATTACCTACAAAGTCCATTAAACCTGTCTTCGTTTATTGTGTTTAGCCCAAGTATTTACACTTCAAAGAGTGCTAAAAGACCTTTCAATGGTACTTGTTAAAAAAGGATAGCACACCAGTTCAGTTAACAGACAGGTTTTTTATAATTTGGAGGAAAGAAAGGGAATTAGGGCTTCTTTCAATGACCAGTAAGTTCCTAAGTCTTTCAATTTTTGCTTTTCCATTTTTTTATCCAGCCCACTCCCATGCTTCAAGAGACATTGAATTAGAATTTTCTTGAGAGTAACATTTTAGTACTTTTCAACCAAGTTTGCTCGTTGAGCTTAGGATAAGGCTACAGGGTGAAGTAAAAGATCTGTTTTTTATGGAATTTGGCTGCTGATAATTAACAAAGCTAGAATTAAAAAAAAAAAAATATCGTACTAAAACGTTTACCCTCTATCGTCTACTTGGACATGTTCATAATATCCTCTCTTACAGCATTAGCTTTCAAGGTTTCTCTGAAAGTAATAATATTATTCGGGGAGTTTCTTAGTTTGCATATCTACAAGGCAACCAGAGTCTGGCATCCTATTTCTAATAGTCCTAACCACAAAAGTCAAAATGCTCTGGCATAACCCGATATAAAACCGACGGAAAATAGGAAAAAGTATCAGGAAATGCTAATCGTCGCTGTCAGAAAAATAAGGTCAAGCAAATACATCTCAAGAGCAGTAACGAAGTATGACTTTGGCTGGAGGTAGTCATTCCAGATGGAGTTTTTTGAGAATACGAGAGTTTTGGCATCTACATCACCCCGTCATTAAATAAAGATGAACTATAAATAGAAGTGCTTAAATACCTTACGGATAACGACAGATCCCTACAGTCACTTAATAGGTATCCCTGTGATAAAAAAAGTCTTTTTTGCACTACAATAAGAAAACTACCTTTATCGGCCCCTGTAGAAAGGTTATTCAGCTTTGCGGGTCACATCACTCTCACCAGAAATCCAAGCTATCTGATCAATAATGTTTTGAAAGGCTACGTCATTCTTAAACGAATACATTCTTCAATATTTGTAATGTTAATCTAATTAAGTTACTATAATAAAAATATCTTATGTCTTTCTTTTTTAATTTTTTATGAGTTTACAATGGTTACCGAAAATTAATTATCATTTTATGAATAAAGTGATTAACGATGTTTAAATAGATCATTATTATTACTATTATTATTATGTATAATTACCTAACTAACTGCCAATTTTTTATTATTATTTATTAATATTAATTAATGTTATATAATATTCTACTACTTAATACTTTACATACATAATATCAAACCAATGTTGAAAGAGGGATCGCTAGCTTAGGGTTTTCAAAGTGACTGCAACCAATTGAGATAATCTTCTAACGATTTATTAATAAAATAATTAAAAAAAATTGAAATAGGTGTAAGTTCAGCACTCAAATATTCGTAATGTATTTTGAACATCGTTTAATGGAAGTTAAAAAGATTTTACATATAAAGTTAAAAATTATATAGCTCTAATATGTACTAAAATAACACTAATGTAAAACAGAAATTTTGAATAAAAGTTTTAAAAACTGATAGTTAATGCCAATGATTTTCAGAGACTTCAGCAGTAAATATGTATATAATCATGTACCAAAACTGTAAACTATTAGTTTAACCCCGAAACTGACCGAAAGTAAAGCGTTACATGTAACGGCTTTACTTGTAACAAGTCACGGTAACACTTTACCCAAGGAATGTAACGATGTAACGGCAACACTACTATTTTTCCTTAATATAACGAGACTGCCCGTAACTCTGATGAATTGATGTCGAATGCTATATATATATATATGATCTATATATATATATATATATTATTATATAGAAAATATATATATATATTATATATATAATATATAATATATAAGTATTAATATATATATATATATATGATAATTATAGCTACAATTGAAATAAAATTTCCAGATTTAATTTGGGAAAGTATGGAAATTGCTGATTCCAAATTTTGGGTAATGCATAAACCTTTCAATACTTAAACGAACTAAATGTTTAATATAATTTTATGGAGGCATTCTTCACAGTAGAGTGCCCCAATTCTGTTAGTTCAATCACTTTGCCTGTGTTGATTAGGGTTCGCGTTGCAGTTGTCGGTTAGTGACTGTTTTAGAGTCACTTTTTTTAAAATTCCCGCAATTTAATGTTATTCCTTGCTGGTGGGATGATTCGCATCAGAAGATAGAAGACTGTTTTATGCGCAATGCCGCTGATGCATATACATGTATGCGCAAAAACGTCTGTGCATATACAATGGCTAAGTAGTATAAAATGACATGTGGGCGACCATTCCTTAAAGAAGGGCCAAGGGGTTCAGGATACCTGTGAATACCTCCAGAAGAGTATAAAGTAGCACTATCATTACTATAATAATAATATATAAATAATTATATATATAATATATATATATTATATATATATAATATACACTAATATAATTATAATATATATAATATATATATATATATATAGTATATTATATATATATATATAGTATTATATACTCTATATATGTCGAAGGCCGAAATTTGAAAATAGATTCAATGAGAACTTATGGTATAGGGGAATGTGGAAGATCCTCTTGGAGAGCCAGACGAAGATCAAGCATGGTCACGGTGATTTAATGGTATTAGAGATACGGTGAATTGGAACGGGTAGGAGGGACGGAACTGGGATGGTTAGAGTGTCTGTGTCTGTGTGTGTATAAGGGTGAGTGTATCTGTCTATGGATTGCATTTCCGTTGATATGAAAAATACATTCATGATCCTACGGGAAATAAACTGAAATATTTCGATAAAAAGGACCATGAAGGTAGATGAGTTTTAAAAACGAGGAAGCGAAACAGCGAAAAAAAAACTACCTGGCGTGGTGCATCTCTGTGTGGTGCTCGTACCCTCGGTTCGGTGCGGTTACGGTGCGGTTCGGCGGGGCCTTGCGGTAAAGCGAAAACGCGTTGGTGAACTCTGAAACGCCCTCCCTTAAGCCTAAGGGGGAGGGGGAATCCGCGAAAAATAAATAAATAATAAAAAAATAATAAAAAATAAAAAATCAAAAATAAAAACAAAATAAGCACTAAAAAACACAATGAAATTTACGTGAGTATTAACGGGCATGACAAATCGACACGCTTAGTAAAAAAAACACCCATGACGTATACGTGTATATTTTAAAAAAATATCCACTCTGACCTAAAGACGAATTGAATGCACTCTATCGCTTGGTTCAGGATGGGTACTTCCCACCGCCTACTTTCACCCATACTACTTACCAGTTTGGCGCTGGTTTAAACATGGTTTAAACCACATTAAAAAACAATTGGTTTAAACGCAAAAAAACACCATTCGAGCAAATAATAATAAGTATTATTTATTAATGAGTTCTATAGACATGTTATATGGTATATCTCAATTTCAATTGAAGAGTTAAGCTGAAGGCAATAAAACAATTTTTCTGCTGATTTTATATATATCATAGTGTAAATATATATAGTACTATATATTATATTCATTATATATATCTATATATATACTATAGATAATATATATATATAATATATATATATATATACTATATATATTATATAATATATATTACATATATATATTATACTTATATAATATATATATATAATATTTATATATTATATATATATATATTTGTAAATTTAAACCATGTTTTAAAAACATGACCTTGTTCGAGGCACTTGTGAAATTCATTTTCTACGCCATCGATGCCACATTTCAAAAGGTTTATAATAAACTCATGTGTGGACGTGTGTGGCCACAGCATTAACCAAGCTAGAGGCAATGCTGTTAACTAGAGTGATGCGGTTTATATCTTGGAAAAATATAAACATCACACTGGAGCTAGAACACAGCATTTAATCCACCACTCCAGACAGACAAGATTTAGCAAAAAAAAAAGGAGGTATCATCAGGCAGAAACAGAAGCTCAATTACTTGGCGTATATTTAATCCAAGATATCAGACCGCAGTACCTCCAGAGGATGAGTATTCAAAGCAGTGAAATTATGGAAAATGAGTATCCTGACTGATTCCATTTTGTATACAATTTAAGGCAAGTATTCCTCTCCATTTCAAAAAAGTTTACCTATTTGATGATTCCTCTGTTGTCACAGTGACTCCTTCATCTTGGTACAGATCTGTCAAAGAAAAATTAGAGGAGAAGGTTATATTAAAATAGTAAGCATATTGTCAGCAACTTCATCAATGCTAATGTTGAAAGGGTATTTTCATCAGTCTTGTGCACAGCAACACATTAGAAATAGGTTGGCAACAGCTAAAGCAAGGAAATTTTGTTTTTTATTGTATAAAATTACTTAAGATGATAATTCAGCTCCTGTAAGATTTTCAGCCTCCTTCTTACTTAGTACTCTAGAGTCTTCCTTTTTGCTTCTCTTCGTATTCCCTAGGGTTTTAAGCGTCTAACTCGCCGGCGACAGTCAAGCAACTAATATGTACTATATAATATATATATATATAAAAATATTTACAAAATTCTATTAATATGCAATAATTTTTCTATTTTTATTTTATGATTAAATTTACATATTTTTTTTATTTATTTAAAATTTTTAATTTTATTTTTTTACATATTTTCGACATGATAGTCTAGTATATTAAATTGAGCTATCCCGTAGTAATGCTATTTAGTATATAATAAAAGTAATGTATTAAGAGACAGAAAATAACGGTAGTAGAGTTAAATAATAATATTTTTTTCTTTAATTATATAAATATATTCAAAGTAATATACCTAAATATTAAACCAAAATAAATTTTATAAAAATATATTTCCTATTAAAATTAATATTTTTTTAATTAATTTTAATATAAAAATTTTTTAATATTATATAATTATAATCTGGGGATGGGAATAAAATTATATTATATTAATAAATTTAATATAATAATATAATTGTTTTTGTTAAAATGGATGCATAATTATAATAAATTTAAAATATCAATACCTTCCATTTAATGCAATGAGATATATTAATAATATAAATATATTAACATTATTTAAAAATAATATTATATAAAAATATATAATAATAAATAAAATATTAATATTTTTTATAATATTAATATTTTAAATATTATTATTATTTAAATATATTAGTTCAATATAAATTATATTAATTATTTAATTAAAATAATAAATAATTAAATATTTAAAATAATTAAATTATAATAAATTTAATTAAATTCTTAAATATTTAAAAATTAATATTAAAAATATAAAAATATTTTTAAAAATAATTTTTTTTAATAAAAACTATCATATATATATAATTTAAAATAATATATTTATAAAAATAGAATAATAAAATTTAATTTAGTTAAATAATATTAATTTAAACTAATTATAAATATTAAATATAATTATAAAATAATATATTTTAAAAATATTATTAAAATTTTATATAATATTATATTAAATAAATAAATCTACTTCTTTATTATATAATATTATTATATATATATATATATAAGTATATTTAGTATATAGTATATAAATATATATAATATATATATATATTATATAATATATATAATATAATATATATTATATTGTATATATAATATATATTTATAAATAAGTAAAGCTATATTATTAATTATATGTATATATATATATATATATATACTATATATATTATATATATATATATATATATATATATATATATATATATATATATATAATATATTAATATATACTATATATATATATATATATATATTATATATATATATATATATATAATATATGTAAATAAAATATATCTTTTATATAAGTAGTAGACCAGGTGACCCAATGAGCCCCACCACACACACACTGCTATACGCAGATGGTGCAGCATTGATAGCAGGCGAGGGAGCGAACCTGCAGGAAATGCTGAACACAGTGGTCTGATGAAACAGATAATGCGTATGAAGATGAACACGGAGAAGACGAAGGTAATGAAGAATACGCTAGGGAAGAACACAGAATGAACATCAATATAAGGAAGGAGAGGACTACATCAGATGGATAAAGTTTCCAAATGCTTGGGAGTAGATGATGGAAGTGAAAAGTGGTGCAGGAGGAGAGATAGACGAGAGGATAAAGAAGTTACTCTCAGAACGTAGAGCATATCCCAGGTACTGAACAGAAACAGCTATACAAAAGACAGTGAAAATGGTGATATATAAAACAATACTGAAGATAACATTAACTAGTGTACAGATCGGAAAGTGACTGGACTAAACTGAGAAACACCAACAAAATAAAGAAGAGTGGAGGCGGCGGAGAGTGAGCGATGCTAGAAGAATCAATTGATTGCAGGAAAGTTAAACCCTCTTATGAAATGTCAGGAAGAAAAGACTATGAAAGAGGATGAAACTGTTGAAGAAAGCTGAAGTTCGGAATCATAAAACAGAGAGCTAGATGCAATGTATTTAATTGTTTAGAAACACTCACGAAGAGAATTTGATCTGAATTCCAATTGCCTAAATTATTTGTTTTTTGTTTTTTTAAATATAAGTAAAAAGTTGCAGATAGAAGGATGCGGTGGAAGATGCGATGAACGTCAGAGGAGTGTCTATGGTGGATGTGGAGGAGAGAAGAATGTACGAAAATAGAAACCACTGGAGGAGGTTCTGCAGAGGCGACACGTGACAGGTCAATACAGATCTACCAGAAGGGGATTGTGAATAATGAGATAAGGTTGAATCATATATTTTTATGTAGTAATTGTGAATGTTTTGGACCGGCGCCACCCTTTCGATAAATGAAAGGATTAAGAGTATCTATCAACGCTTCCAACTTGGTAATAAATTTTCTATTGGATACCAGCAATTAATTTTTTTTAACGCGAATTTATCAAAAGTCTCTAGAGAATGTATATAAGGGGGTACCTCCCCGAAAGAAAACACCAAGGTGAATTGTCGCTAACGAGCCTTGTTGCGGCTTCCGAAACAGCGAGCGAATAGATTAGGCCTAATCGAGTTTCGCTACAATCCGGCCGGGTGTTTCGAAGCGCGTGAGCGCGCGCACACACACATTATAATAATTATTATTATTATTAATTATTATTATTATATATTATTATATATTGATTATTATTATTTAATTTATTATTAATTATTTCATTATTATTTATTACTCATTATTATTATTATTTTATTATAATTAATATTATTATATTTATTAATTTTATTATTATTATTATTATTTATTATTAATATTAATTTAGAAGAATCTGAATTCCCGGAAGGGAACTTCGTTTCTGAGTCGAATAAACGAATTCCTGTAAGGATCGTTTTTTACGCACTCGGACTCCGACTCCGGTTCTAGGGATGCATCGGATCTCCGGCTCCGGCTCCGGTCACGGCCACGGCCACGGCCACGGCTCCGGCTCCGTACTACCGGTTCTCGATTCCGATACACGCTCCGTGTCGATATTAATAACGTATACGCTCGATATGAATAATTCAATTCTGCTGAAGGGAATCGATTTATGGTAATCTGAAAAATCGAGATTCCTGAACGGGAATCGATTTTTTTAGCCCGGAGCTCCGGCTCCGGCTCCTCGGCTTCCGGCTCCGGCTTCCCTGCTCAATCCATCCTGAGTCCGAGATTATATCTGCTCTGATTAGAGTTTATCATTTAAGTTAAATATTGAGGGGGATTATATGGTGACGTAACTCGTCATAGACGAGGTTACGTCCCGTGGTTCCCCGAGGGGAGACCCACCCCCCTTTAAAAAAAATCGGAAATGTTAAGAAAAGCTGAAAATATGGAGAGAGGCTCAGAGTGTAAAATTATCTAGAAAGAGTTGAAATCAGAGAGGATCTAGAGAACATGGCATCAAGCACCACGAGAGCTGGCTCCGGTGCAGTAGCCAAGAGAGAAGTTTCATATAATAAATCGTACTGAACAACAAAAATGTTGGTATGTGCTATTATAATAATTGTATATATTGATCTGTAGAATCTCGAAACATAATAGAGTATATACAGAACATCAAATGAAAAATAATATATAAATAAAATAATAAATTATTAATATCTATTCATAATACGGGAATGTCACTCGTACCCGTACTTTTCAATTTGCAAAAAATCAGTAACATACAAACTGGTCCTCCTCAGACACTTCCTGTGATCTATTTGGTCTATTGATCTATTGAAAACTATATTGAAACGTCTATTGATAAATATATGAGATTCAAGTCATAATTTATTAACTAAAAAAGTACTATTTTAAATACCCTAGACAGTAAAATCAAACTGCCGACCTACAAGCCCTTACTGTGATGCTAATTGAATAACTATTGAACTATTTGATCTAATTGATCTATTTGATCTAGTGATCTATTGATTCAAGTCAATATTTTTAGTGAAATTGTCATGTTTAACATACCCTAAAACAGCAAATAAAATAATAATAATAAACATCAAAAACAGGCCCTCCCACATCTCGTGAATCTATTGAAATCTATTGATCCATATGATTTATTGAATACTATAAGCTGAGATCTAATTCGATTCAATGTACAATATATATTTAATAAATTTTCATGTTTATACACTAAATATAACCCATACCATAATCACCACTGCCACAACAACAACCATCACCACCACCACCACCTAGCTAAATCTAAAACAAAAAAAAAAACGTGAAATATACAGACTCTACATTGATCCATTGATCATATTGACATACATAATTGCTACTCCATATGAAAATCAAAAAATTGATTCACCACACGTCATCTTTTCAGTACTTTGTCCTTTTTACCTCCTCACTAGTAGATCATTCCCCCCTCCACACCTCCCCTCCACTCCCTCAAAACATCACCACTCAAAAGACCATATGATCTATACTGATCTCACTTGCTAACATTGATTCACAATCACACTTTCAGAGTATCATTTAGAGAGGATACCACCAATACATAACACACACATCTTTTATCACACTGAAAACAGACATCTATAACTGCACTTACTGACTTTACTATAGCTTTCAATGTCATTTATTCCATGCATATTTACTCTAAAAACTTAATTTATTTGTTTATTCTGGATACACACTTATGTTCATGTTTAAAGCCGTTATCACATTTGGTCTGTTGTGCCCACAGGTTATGCATCACGTTTTGTTCATATTACTAAGTGCTCGTTAAACTTCACACGTATCCTGATGTTGAGATCTGCGATGCAAGTATGCATAGTTAGTTTTGTGTACTGGCACTGTTAGTTTCACTTTCACGTGGTACTTACAACAGTGTGATCTTTGTTAAGTACCAGTTTCATTCCGATGCGTTCAGAGTTGTGTTTAGGTTTGTCATTGTACTCTTCTTCCAGTTCCTCTGCACATGCTCTGTTAGCTTTATTCATGTAGACATTGTTATGTTGGCATCTCTTCGTAGTTAGAATACTACGCACTCCATTTTTGTGCTAATGTTTATCCGCCTGCACCTCGCCCTGCGACTCACTCTGTGTTATGTACATTTCCCTTAATATGTTCGGAGCTTTGCCTTGCAACACGTGTACATGCGTTCCGTTATGTCCGCTTTCTTCGGTACTTTACTGTTGTTACAGTATGGACACTAATTGTTCATGTATCGTCGTTTACATTCGTGCAGTACAGGTGTGTTCGGTTTTGTACTTGTCCATTATCTTCTTAGTTCTGAGGTATGCATGTTCGCTTTCTTCCTTAGTTACAAGCATGTTAGCTTTACGGCCATCTATTCGTTGTTAGTATCTCAATTCATTTTTGTACCTCTGTATTAACACCGCCTGCACTCGATTATGTGCAACTGACACTTCACTTCCATCGATATCCAGTCCTGGGCGGGTGGGCTCGGCGAGGCGGAGCTGCGGGGACGGGTGTTTAGACTTATACCAGCTTTCCTGAGATTTGACTGCTTTTCATCGGTACACCCTTTACTTTTACTTTCTCATGATATTTTACTTCCAACAGCTTTTTTTCTGTTATGTTTGATACACTGTTATTTTATATGATTCTGTTTTGGTACACCATTTGTTCCATGTTTCAGCAAAATTATTTGTTGGGGCTCTGATTTTAGGTAGGCTTCTGATACCTCATTGGTCATTACTCACTGCTACTGCTACCACACCTGTAGCTCATATAGCATTACCTTCGTTGGTCTGTCTGCTCACTCGTGCCCCGGGTTATATACATTTTTTTGTCCAGTACCTAGGTGTCCATGTAGATTCAACGTTCAACTTGTTAAGAGCTATGACTTGCACCAGTACTGCTAGGTTACAGTTTTTGCACATCCAATGATTAGTTCTATTTCTCTGGTGCTCCGTGTGACTCTTGTTCATAGTACCCAGTTTACATTCGTGCTATTTCAAAGTTGTGTTCGTTTTGTTCGATTCTTTCTTCTTAGTTTCATGTACTCTAATATTAGCTTACTCTTATAGACTGTGAACCTTTATATCTGTTTGAGTATAAGATTACAGTTGCAAACGATCTGCACACTTACACACCACATTTGAGTGCCACTACATATTATATACTACAATCATTAACCCATGTTACTCCATTCAACCTAGCTTAACATGTTCAGCAGCTCGATGCTGACCCCGATGTGACTAGGTTAATCTTCATCATGCTCATCCTGTTAATTCCTTTACAATCATTACATAACATGAGCCTTTGAGTTACACCGTTAACAATAATATAAGAAAAAAAACACTAAGTTAATTACTATCCTAAAAAAGAACAGTGAGATTCATAAGCCAAATGTTTCGAAACAATTCTATTACACTGACAGTTCAGATATGCATGCAATAAATGTCGCTTTTTCATGTGACTTTGTTACCGTTAAGCCTATTTCGTGCTCGTGGTCATCAGCATTTGTTTTTTCTTTCTTTTCTCCCACACTGCTGCCTCGCCATGTTGCCTTGATCCATAATCCAACTAGCTCGATGCTCTGGGCGGGGTGGACTAGTCTGGAGGGTTCGTAGAGTGGATGGTTATATGATTTCCTGAGAGAACCTTTACCTAGTTTACGTGTTGGTACACACACCTTTCTCCCCATATGCCTTGACTCCTACAGGTCCATCATCCCCATAAGCATATGCGCTTGGCGGCACCAGGAGTGGTTGCTGGTGTTTGCTTTCCTGCTTTAACTGATTTCCGGTATGTCCACCCATCCTTTTCACTCACCACACACTTCCTGGACACTCCTAGCTCCAAGCTGCCAACTCTCCGGACCACTGGATCGCCGGGTGACTTGGACTAGGTGGTTTGCTTTCACTGCATTTACTGAACTTTACGAGGTACATTGGTACCATGCACACATTTTAACTACCACACCTAAAATGCCTTTGATCCACTACGATCACTAGATCATACGCTCATGGCTCCCTAGACCTCACGATTCACTCGTCAGCGTAGGGTGGGGCAGGGCTGTTCTGCTTCTGGTTCCTGCATTATCCTGTTTTCGGGTCTGTCCACAGGCCACTTTTACTCACCTCATATTGCTCCATAGATATAGACTCCAGTGGGCTGCGGCGGGCAGTTTGCTTTCACTGCATTTCAAACTGAATTTCCTGCTTTCGGGTTGTCACTGCCCTTATTACGTAACCCACTCCTGAAACATTGTCATAGCATCCATGATCCAGCGATCCATGACTTCACCGGAGGCCTTAGCGGAGAACGACCAGTTTGCTTCACACTGCTTTCCTGCTTATCTGCTTTCCGGGATGTACCGTCCATTTGTCCGTTATACACCCCCGGCCAAATCTCTTATTTCTTTCTTCTTCCTTACCATATCATATCCTTCTATTTAATTAATATAATTCTTTTTTCTTTCTTTTTTCTTTCATTTTTTCTTGCTGGTTCTGCCCCCAACTTCTTTCGCGCATTACAGCCACCACTACACATCTTAGCCCCCCTTGTTTGTTTCATCACGCCTGTTGATTCCTGGAGCCCGGCAGCCCGCACGTGCCGCTGCCACCGCTCCTCCGGATCCGCACTTTCCCCTCTTTCTACGCCTTACACCCTCTGCACTCCTTTCTCACATTTCCGTTCTGGCCCATTTCGTTTTTTACGGGGGTTGGTCCTCTGGGCCCACGGGGACCGTCAACTCGTCGTCGCCGCGGTTAACGTCCCTACCCTTCAATTTTACCCGATCTGCTACTCTCCCCCACTGTAGCATTCTATTCGCCTCCGACGGCTGCGCGGCGCGCGCCGGCAGACGCCGCCGGCGCCGGGCCGAGCGCTACACCCGCTTCCCGTCCAGGATCGATTTTCGACTTCTACCGATTCTTCGCGCTTGTATTCCTAATCGGTCTCGCTTATTCTTCGACCCGGCAGTACGGCCTCGGCACCCGGCGTGGCGCCGGCGTCGGAGTCGGAGTGGAGTATCACCTCTGGCTGGATCTGAGAACTTTACACTCTCTTTCCTCCTTGAAAAGTGTTTCCATTTGGGTTGGGGTAGGTGGCGGCATCTCTGTGACGCTGTCCACCTGCTTCGTGACCAAATCTGCAGCAATCCCTCTCACTCTCCTCTCATCTCCCAACAACGCCTCATCTGCCCCGCTCACACCTGGGGCTCTAAAATCTCCCCCTCCAGAAGCCATCCCTATTATTTAACTCCCGAAAAAAAACTATATAAAAAATTGATTTAGACAAAAAAAAAAAAATAAGCTGGCACATAAAATTAAGTTATCAAAAAATTTATAATAATAATTATAAATTAACTTAATATTAATGATAATGAATAGAGAGAGATTGAGGATTTAGAAAGGAGATGAAAGTGTCTGATAATAATAATACTGACTCTTGCTGTATTTTACTCTTAAAATTATCTGGACGGGTGTATGTTGGCTCGAGAGAAGCAACAGATATGCTTCCACGACAGCACTCGCAAAGATACCCATGGAGATACTTTTCCATTTGTTACAACCAATTAGGTTCAGTGAAAATAGGAAGTAAAAAGACAAAAGATAGCGGTGTTCTATGTATTTCTGAGAAAATCTATATGTTCAGTGCTTGTAAAATCCTAACAATTCATGCATCCATGTTCTGTTGCCAATAAATTTAATGGTGGGGCTATGTAAAGGAGAGAGGTGGCAAAGCGCTGTATATTCTCATAAGTTAAAGGGTCTGCAAAAGCGTCAGATTGAAAAAGTAATAATTTACCCAGAGAAGCTAAATTCCCTAAAGTGTGTCTCCTAACATGCACCTAAATTTACAAAGACTACTATTCTAAGTTCAGAAGCTAAAAAAGAGGGAAGAACGAATAGGAGTAGAAACTCAAATTAGGCTAGCTTGACCAACAGCAATCAAACATTGGGAAAAATCTATAATATCTCCACAGTTATCAATGTTACATACAATCGTTTCCACACACTGATGGTTCGGTCGACAAATGAATAAACAGTTATTTTCTTTATTTATTAACTTATTTACAACAATGAGTAAATACTCATCTACCAGAAATGTATGATGAATCGAAGCACCGTTATCAAGGTCCAACAAATGCCATCCAGAGTTACACCTAGAAAGATGGAGCAGGATGATGTGTAATGACTATGGTGTGAATGATGCACAACTGAAAGTATATTGTTCTACTTACTAACGATTTGTAGGAATTTGTCTGCTATTGGTTTCAAATCCAGTGGGGAAGTTTCTGAGTAGGTATTGAGTTCTGTGGTTGGGGGAACATTGTTTCAAGTTCCATTATCCATTAGAATTTCAAAAAAAAATGAAGTCCAGAAACAAAAAGGTCCGAAATAAAAAATTGTAGTCCAAGGAAAAAAAGTGTGGTCCAGGGCTAAAGACCTATGGAATATAAAAATAATTACATTCCTTATAAAAATAGTGAAATAATATAAATAAGGTGATAGAAAATAAATAATGTATATATAAAAATTAATAATAAATAAATAAATAAAATAAGATAATAATAAACAAAATACAGTTTGGGAAACTTTCAGATGTTTTAATAAGTTTTTCATTATAAGCAGAGATATGCAGAATATTAAGATTATCATAGATGACCTATCCTAACAGGAGTAGGGTTTTTCTTATTTTAGATTTCACAAAGATCCGGAGTGGATTATCTTGATTTTAATCTGTTTTGCAAGATATTTCCTTTTGCATCTATGATAAAAGAAACAACTATTAGTCTGCAATATTTTAATATGATGTAATCATTTTAAAGTATAACAAAATTCGTAATAACTATAATTGTTAAGTGGCATTATCTTTAGGTAAACTTACAGATGGAGATTTCTATTTGACTCGTAGTGGGGGCTAATCTCTAAATGCAAGTCATCAATACTCCAACAAAAGTACAGGTTCAGAACTCTGAAATCTCTCTCTCATAAAACATAAATATATCTGAAAACTTTTATGATAATGCCTAAAAAGAGATCATTAGTTCAGAGGGGGGGAAATATAAAGTTACACATTATATACATGGACATGGACCTGGCATTGACACTGCCATTACAACACAGACACAAAGTAATAACTCCATATACATATACATACCGTATGCTGAAGCCAGAGTCAGAGCCAAGCTATTTCAAAATGCTGGAGCCACTTAATTTTAGAATATGGGAGCCGGAGAAGGCTAATTATAAAATGATGATGAAAGAGTCAACAAAAAATTTACCACTCTGCAGCCCTTCAATTTCAAATGCCTCCTTTTGCACACCCTGCCAAACCCCTCTACCAGATTTACTACACAAAACCAAATCATTCGCGTACAATAAGCATGACACTCTCCACTCTCTTCCATTCATCATCATTCTAACACCTTTTCCTATTATTATTATTATTATTATTATTCATAAGGTTGAAACTTATTAAAGTTTGTAATTTAGATTTTATTATAATTAAAACTTTTTCTCTTATTAAATCTAATCTAATTTTTTTGTTTGTTATATTATCTATCTGTTTATTTTTTAGAAGAAAAATGAGAAAAACATTAAAACCTCTTCGCCATCAAGCACAAAGCCATTAGACTCATTGAAAAGTAATTGTTCCTCTATGGAAAGTAAAATTTCAAGCAATATCACTGCTGCAAAATCTAGCCCTGTCACAGTAGCGAAGAAAGATGAACCATTGCAACCTAGTTCTGACCATAAGTTTTCTGATGATTTGGACAATGTGTGCAAAACATTTGAAAAAAAGAAATTGGAGATTCAAAATGCATTGAAAATCCCAGGTAAAATAATATTATTATTATTATTATTATTATTATTATTATTATTATTATTATTATTATTATTATATTATTATATTATAATTAATAATAATAATATATTATTATTATTATTATTATTATTATTATTATTATTATTATTATTATTATTATTATTATTATTATTATTATTATTATTATTATTATTATTATTATTATTATAATATTGTTAGTAACTGTGATTAGAATCGATAAAGAAGATTGAATGCATCAGGGAGTTGTGCTATGAAAAAAGGCGTCAATGAGAGAGTAAATGAGTGTATTGAGATGGTTTGTCATATGGAAAGGTGGGATGATCGCAGTTGGTTGAATTAAGTGGTCAAGGTGTGCTGGATTTCTACATAGCTGGGAGAAGAAACAGAAAAAGTTACTTGATCAGTAAAGGAATGTCAAAAGTGTGAGTTTGGCAGAGGCGAGCAGAAAGATGCATAATAGGAGTTAAGTGAGGCGGTTTTGTCAGGGGGGTGGGTATCGGTTTGTAGTCCTGGCTCACGGGACGAACACTTCCATGACGAGATACTACCAGTGAGTGGTCTATCTTAATCTTGTGTAAGTCTAGCATAATTTTTTTTTTTTTACTGATTACGAGCTCGCACATAAGCGGGATGGTAAGGGCTTCGTTTGATCTTCTACTTGTAACTCTGCCTATTTTTGTTCATGTTGTGCACCCTGTATCCCACATCTAGTGGAAAGAGAAGGGGAGGATAATCAAATTGAAGAATTGAATTATTATTATTATTATTTTATTTATATTATTAATTATTATTCTTAGTTATTATTATTATTATTATTTATTATTATTATTAGTGATGCACCGGAGATGTAAATTTTTTGTCAAAAATTAAAATTTAAATTTGACAAAAGAATGAAATTTTCCATTTTCCTTTTATTTTTTGTAAGCTTTCCCCTCTTTATACTATACGTAATATATATATATATATATTATATATATAATAATAATATAATATAATAATATATATATATATATAATATAAATATATATTATATATTATAATTATATATAATATATATATATAATATTCTATATATATATATATAATTTATATATATATTATATATTTTCACCTAACCAACAATGAAACTAAGTAGTTTATCCAACACACACAGGCTTGGAAACTTTTCATGGCCAAGACTTCTCCATACCTCCCAATGGTTCGCAACCTCTCGCTTAAGAAGCCCTGTCGTCTGCTTTCCTCCTAACCGCCTTCAACCAATTTACAATTGTTAGGAATAAATGGGTTGCAAAACTACAACCAGAAGAATAAATCACCAAGCAAGATATCGTTATAAGGAAGATGGTTGATAGGTCTTGATTTCTGAGGTAAAGAGTTGTATTTATTTCAGGTGTTTTGGAAGTGGCGGGAGAAAATGAGAATATGGTGGAAGGTGATTGATTTCTGTGGAGAGAGGGAATGGGTGCAAGAACGCACATTCTTTAAACAACACCAAAGTACCAATAGCGTTTACTAGAGTTTCCTGTAGGTAGGGATTCTTCCTGGTAAAAGTATGATTGTTTGTGTTGGTGAAGAGGAGAATGTTTTGAAGTATGTGTTGGATGTTAAGATCAGTGAGGGGTTTAGGATGGGATTTCCGGATCATTATGTTGTTCTTATATGTAATATTAAGTTAGTGGGGGCTTGGGTGGAGAGAAGGTGAAACGAAAGGAAGTAGGTAAAATTAAAGAGTGAGAAGTTAAGGTGAACAAGACAATAAGGATACAGTAAGTGTAAGAGTGCTCGTAGTAAATCGGTGAGATGTAAACAAGTTTGATAACTGAAAATTGGGAGAAGATGAAGCAAAAGCAATTGTAAGTAGTGCAAGAAGTATGTGAGTGTACCAAAGTAGGAAAAAGAATGTAACAGTGACATGGTGGGAATGAAGAGGTGATAGAAAGCGGTTAAAGGTAAAAAGAAGCGGGTTGAATGACTCAAAAGAAATGAGAAGTCTCAAACCGAAAGGATGCTGGAATTATATAGAGGGGACAAAAGAATACTAAAAGCGCTGCAATACATCCGGAGAAAACAGAGGTAAATGAACAGTTTGAAGGAGGATGCAATGGGAATTACAAGGAATGAGGAGTTTTCTGGAAAGGAGCGCGAAAGGTTAAGGAATGAGAAGATAGAGGATATCTGCTTAGAATAAGTGAATAGGGATGTGCTCTTGCTAATGATGAAATGGATGTGATGGGGAGTGTGGAAAAGAACACTTCAAAAAATCTGCACATATTAACAGTAATGAAAGAGGTGATAGTGAAGTGTGTGTGGGTTTGATGGTGCATAAAGGAATAGGTATTTTGGGGGATGAGGTTCTTAGTAGCGAGGAGTCATTGGGAGAGTGAAGATAAGTTTGAAGAAACTGTCAAATCCTGCAGGTAAGGATAAAACAGGGTGAAATCGCAAGAACAGAGGCGAGAAATGGTGATTGATTGGATTTGGAATGTGTAATAAGCGTTTATGGAGGTATAGTTCCAACGATTGGGAGAGGCTAATTAGTACTCTCTTATATATAAGGTAAGTGAGAAAGGGGAAACTGTAGAAATTCATAGAGGAATAAGTTTATTTGAGTGTTGTAATGCCTTGTAGGGAAGGTAATAGCTGGTATTTTGGGTCGAAGAGTGGCGTCGGTGTACCTGATAGACTGATTGGTGAAGAACAAGGTGCGTTATAGGAGTGGTAGAGGAATGTGTTAGACTGATTTAAATCTTTACATTGAAACATGAGGGAGAAGAAGAATACCTGTATTTAGGTTTTAGTTTGCAACAGGCCGTATGATGGGTTAATAGGGAACATACTTTACTGGCAGGTTAGTGATTATATGGTGTGGTGGTAAGCTTCTGAATTTAATCAAAAAGTATGTAAGACGAAAGTGAAGCGTGTGTAAGATCAAGGTGTCAATGGTGATTGGTTCAGGATTAAATAGCGGAGTGAGACGGGTTGTGGTTTTATTTTCTTGGTTTTTCAATTTGTATATGTATGGTGTTATGATAATTTGAGGTGGGGATGGCATGAAATGGTGTTAGAATGATGGAGAATGGAGATGATGGGAGGTGCACTATCCTATTATAATTCGGCAATGATTTGTGTTTTTGTTGGCGAATCTGAAGAGAGTTGAGAGGATTGGTAGAGAGAGTTTGGCGGGCGTTTGTAAAGGAGGGGTTGAAAAAATGAAAGTAATTAAGAGTAAGGTTATGGTGAGTGAGGACCAGTCCTCAGTGTGAATTATGTTAGATGGAGCAACTGGAACAAGTGTCTCGAGTTAAATATTTAGGGTAATGTGTTGGACTGAGAAGGAACGGATGATCAGATGTAGTAGGAAAGTTGTGAATGGTCGGAAGGTTGCTGGTGCAATTAATCAATTGGTGATGTAAAGGGACTGAAGCTTGCGAGTGCGCTAAGGTCTTACATAAAGGTATGTTGTCCTGTGTTATTGTATAGTGTGAGACTATGGGTTGGATAAGAAGTATAGATCTAAAGTTCAATGTGTCAGATGGACAATCTTAGGGGCAGCGTAGTGGAGAAGAATTGGTAAAATAGGAATGAAGTTTTACGCGAGTTGTCGTGGTGTGAAGAAAAGGGGTAAATGAAGAGAATAAATGAAAGTATGTTGAATGGTTTGGTCATGTGCAAAGGGTGAAGGATGAAATGATAGTCGGTTGGTTAAGCGGATGTATGATGTGGAGTCGGTTGGGGAACCCGACCGCTGGAGACGAAAGAAAGTGATTGAGTCCGTCGAACGGAAATGTCTGAGAGGATGAGAGAATGTGAGTTTGGGCAGAGGCGAGTAAATAAAGGTGCATGATAGGCAGAGAATGGCGGGGTTTTATATGGGGGATGGTTGTGGCCACCTGGGCCAGGGGTGACCCTACACTGACGAGATATCAGTGAGGGTCCGTCGCGGTGTCGTGTGAAGCCCTAGGGTGGATGTTTGCTGCTGCGACGTAGTCGTTACTAATTTAATGTACAGAAGGTGGGCGGTAAGCGCTGGTCTTCTTTTCGACATTTGTCATATCCTCCTACTGCTTTTCTTTTCCTGTGCTCTGTACGGCACCTTACTCTCAATCTTGGGAAAAGGTAGGTAAAGAAAGAAAGAAGCAAAGACAAGATATATATATATATATATATATTATATTATATAATATATTATATATATATATATATAATATATTATATATATACTATTATGAATATATTATATATTATATATATATTATATATATATATATATATATTATTATATATTATATATAATAGGCGCTGGTTGGGAATATGCAGCCTTAAAGTTAGATTTTCCTGTGATCCTTGTGGTAACCGCTCCGAAAGGGGATAAAGCAGTGAAAGGAAATTATTTATTTATGTATTATTCATTTATTCATTAGTATTATTTAGTCCTGACGTCTCTGTAGATGGGCGACTGTGTTTGAGTGTACTCTCTCATGTCCTAAGTGAAACTTTCGCCTCCCAGAATTAACATTAGTATTATTGTATTCAATTTGGTAAATTCAGTCAAGCGCTGTGCAAGATATTTAGTAACCAGTTAGTTAACGAATTATTAATAAGAACTGCTAAATATAAGCACAGAACCAGAATAATGGATGTATAAACGTAAAAACTAGAAACTGATAATTAGAGGGATGGGAGTGATAGCCTCTGGGACGAATCTTCTTACGAATATGTTCAGGTAGAAGCCCTCCTAGCTACTCCCCCCCCACCTCTTCTCTTTCCTCAACTTAATTCTGAAACTCCCGACTCACAGGCTGACCCCTAAGCGCTCTACAAATATTGATTTGCTAAAGTTCAAGATACTGATTTGCTGAATACCAGGTTGCAGAGGAAGATGAAATTTATCAGAGCCTAAAACCAGAATTCGAATACTCGGAGAATGAATTATGAAAGCGACACCTACGTTGATCAGCTGAATAGCAGAAATAAAAGAAACAGTTCAAGCCATTACGGAATCCCAAGAAACATTATACAGCAGGAGCAAGTAAAAAATGTGTGTGTGATCACAGGTAGGGGTTTGCCCAATGGGTTTCGAGGCATGAAGCTTGCTATAATAGACACCCTTAGCAGAATAGTTGGAAGGCAAACTGAAAAATAAGAATACCCTAACAAACTCTTCTACAAGGAAAATGCACTCAATATAATCAATCCTTTTGCGCCTTCTTAGACTACATACCCTTTCTTCTCTTCCCAACACTTTACCACTGCCTCTGGCAGTGATCTTCGTGGGCTGAGGTTGTTAAGAGGCTCCGCTCTGTCTCATTTGTTATAATTCCATTGAGGCTCACTCAAAACATACACTGAACGTCAGTTGATGATCGAAATTAGACCATAAGTCGGAAAAAAAGTCAAAGACTCACTAAGTCCATGTATACCCCATATTATTAATTTATTTTGAGTATGCCTTTTATGAAGGTTTTGTATAGTAAGCTCCGTTCCATATCAGAGTTCCATGGAAAACCCCCCTCACTATAGATTTATATTGTGAGTATTTTTCGATACCTGAGTCTACTGGTATCGATCTTGACGGAACGAGACGCCCTCACTTAATGTGGTAATAATATTGTTTGATCGGTAACAATGAGTTGGTATAGGGTTCTATGACTCATACATTGACCCACAGGTGGGGCCACATACATATTAATTTAATAATATTCGCCCATCTATTGTATATATATAAAACCCCGGTAGTCACATATATACTTATTCATTACATTATTATATGTTACAATATTTATTCTCGCCTGCCAACTCACTGCTTCGTACTCCTTCTCATAGTATATGGGAATCATGTTCTGATTTCTGAATCTATTCCTAATTATCCACACTTTTTGTTCTATCAGGATCTCCATGCCTCTCGGTTTTTCAAACTAATACAGAGGTCACTCGCCATATTATAATCATATCTACTTTATAAATATCGACGACTATTACTATATCTATGTATATTAGTAGTACTACTTATATATATAGCTCACTTTAGCCTTCATAGGACCAATAATACATTATCAACATAACTTTTCATTTATTCTATCTCAGAGTTAGTTACTACTGACCTGTTACTTGCATCGTAGAGAATTAGCTCTCATATATATATTAAGTTACATTTTATATATCACCCGCTTATCATTAGTATTAATATCAAATAATCTTATCTATTACTCGACCACCTAGCCATGCCCCTAACAGTGTCCTTTCTGAACACTAATTGAACTTATAGATCTTATACGTCTTACTTTCTAGATGACTAATAGTCTCACGACTTAATACAGGAACATCCAGGATCAACAACATACCGTCATGTAAGACCCTATGGACGCATACTCATAGTAACTTAGTCACCTTTATACTACATTCATTAATGTCTGAAAAAGATGAGATGGTATGAAACAACATGTTTCACAAACTTCTCCTTAAACATAAATATCTACTATTATTTCATATATATTACTTCTCTATATACCAAATAACAATATTATAATTACTAAAATATTATAAACATCAGATAGAATCTTTTAGCTTTCCATATATATTATATACTATTAGCTGCTCATACTAAATTACTAAAACCTAATATTTATACTGAATGTTAGAGGACTCTTTACTCTTCATCATTAGCAAACCAAATCACTAAATACTTCATTATCGTTATAATACTTTTACTTTTTATAAAACTACGTTCATATATTCTCATGTTGCTCCAGCCATGGAGAAAACTACAATTATTAATACCCTGTGGCGGAGTGGTAAAAGGTCCAATGCACAAAAACTTTCTTTATCAGGAGAGCTACCTTCAGATATTGTTATAAAATTTCAGAACCTCATACAACTTATATGCTTCATCCCTGAATAATACAAAATCTATTCTCGCCACACAAATCAGATTTTTTTTGTTGGAAAATTCGTAATAATGTTTTTCGTTCTAACAAATAACCTTCTCGGGTTCTGTTAATTAATGAAGAGGCGACTGGAAGATAATTAGGAATGGATTCGTATTATTTCGAAACAGTAAGACGATGCACTATGAGACTCCGATCCGAGAACGCTATTCATATCACAGATTCCAATTGAGAACGCTTATGCTAATCATATTGCTAAAAAGCATCCCAATATCATACTTTTTTCTTTGAACTTATAACCTAAATTTTATTAGCAAGTTGATGGTGTTGCTCATGGGATAGCTCAAATTTGTGGTGTGCCTTATATTCTTCGCACGTAAGTAACACTATTCCCAGTCTGCTGATTTTTATCCGTAATCTATTACCGGTCATTAATTACTTTTTGGCTGGTAAATTTTTCCGAAATTCACCCAGGAGGAAAATTTCCAAAATGCCACCCTGAGGCTCTTTTTCATACTAGAATGGTAGATCGTAAGATAGACTTCGACTTAACACCCTGGCCATGACCTTTTTGACTGATATTTTAACATCCATGTCACCCAACGCAAAATTGATAATTATTCTTTTACATCGATCATAATACCTTGTTGCATTAGATTAACAATAATCATACAGTTTAAAAAAATTTTACACGAGTGGATATAAATTTGAAACAGAGGATAGAATCCTATTTGGCATTTTTCTCTTTCTCGCATGTGAACTCAAAAGTATATAAGGCAATAACACGCATTATACTTTGCTTCCACAAACAAAAATGCGTTTTATTTGGGAACTTTCAGAAAACCATACAGTCAAGGGGATAATTCTAGGACATTTACACCTCTCAATTCGCATTTATCCCAGCGGCATCCGTTCTTACTACCTTTACTAATTCATTTTAAACGCTTCACAAATCTTTGTCCGATTTCTTTGTTGATTAAGATGCATCCAAAGAAATCTCAGTCTTCCATATTCCTGTACTAGATCTCACCTCGGACCAGCACTCTTTTCCGGGGATCGAATGAAAATTATTTAGATTCTTTGTATATCTTCTCCCTCACCACATTAAGCACGACCATATTCTCCCAATATACATAAAGAAAACTAGGGATTCCGGCAGGCTAATATTTTATTATTGTTTAAAAGGATCTGACTATCATTATAAATTTTTCAGTGAGGTAGACACCCTGCTACCCATATTACGTACTTTACTCTTCTTAGAATACTTCATCACAAACAATATTCCTTGCAGCGGGAAAATTAAATTACAGCCTACCCAATAATGAAACTTCTTGTATTAATGTTTACAACCACAATACCTTATCTTCTAATGGGGAGAGCACATGGAAGATTTGTCAAAGAGATCAGAAACAATCGCCAGAAATTAAAAGAATATAAACATCAAATTATCCCGGTTCTTTGATCCCTCCCAGTTTTCACACTTCAGATTAGCAAGTTCTATTTTTTCCAAATGGATTAAACTCATAAATTAGCAACGAAATTCTTCAAAAGTTAAAGATAAAACTTCCCTTACCTTTATGTTCATCGGGCATTTTACCCCAGTGATATGTTGCTTTATCACAAGATACTTTCATTCTAGTACTGCGGTCGATAACTGTTGATCCCGGCCTTTTTACATAGGAAAATCGCCACTCGTACTTTCGTAGGTCTTTTATCACTACATATCTCGCATTGCTTCTGATACAATAAAGTATCGTCTCTACTGAAAGATACTTTTGGATTTTATCTTTTCTCTGCTTAGGCCTTGCGGGTATCACCCAATCAAAAATCCGGGCACTCCGCGTCGTGGCCATATTCTGCGATCAACTTACTCATTTTCATTCTCTTAATCAACAGATCCATCCTAGGACGGGGATTCATCAATTAACTTCGAGGGATCTTCAAAATAAATTCAAAGTATTGTGTATTTATTGAAATAGAGCCTGACTTCTTCATTCTTTTTGGTATCCTTATATTATTGGGCACGCACTGCTCCCAAAGAGCTAAATGGAAAATTTTACCAAACTTGAAATATTTTATGAATGACTAACAGTAGAGTTTCCTCAGAATCACTTTTCTAAATGTGATGTTCCTGATTACTTTGTTTCTCTATACCATACCCTCTAAGCCGCATATTATTATAATTCCTATTCTATTTCTATATTATTTATTTTATAAATAGTTTACCAAAAACATCCTCATAAGTAATGCTCACGTGTATTTTTTGTATGCCTTTAATCATTTTGTATTTAATTTATTTAAATTCTAATGTTTATAAAGCACTTATTCTTTCTCTTGGATGTTGTCAAATTAGTATTATACTTGGTAGTGGCAATAGTACTTACTCACTCGACAAGGTACAGGAAGATTCATCTATTAATATATGCTTTTAGATTTGGTCTTGGTTAGGGTTTTAAAATGAGCCATTAACTATTTACTACCATATCTCCTTACCTTGCCAACTGGATCATTATTAAAACCTTCTTTCCTTTTTTCTCACGATATTAGTCAATCTATTTTAGGGCTATATTGCTTAATTATATCCTCCCATTATATATAATTTCGCTAATAAAAAAGCATCTTTAATTTTTATGAAAACTATGCATCAATATTAGTCACTATTTTAAGTACATTTCCAATCACCCAATAAGCATATTCAAAATTTATTTACATTTATAACCTAAGCTTGGCATCACCTCTATTACATTTAATACTTAGGAAAAGAGTATATTTACAAATTTATACTATTACTTTCCTACTTTAGCACATATATACTATACCACATACTGTCTGTTGCTACTGAGCAATAAATTGCTTATCCTTATTTGCTTATCTACTAGATTTATTCAGTACAACTTGTTCACCAATTAAACTGATTTTACTTGACCGGCAGCGTTCTTAATCATACTTAATTCCTATTCCTATTGTTCACACTAATAACTGATCTGCACTCTATAATTTTACCCATTTCCTATTCGAGTTTACAGCCGTTCACTGCTCTATAGCGTATACCTAAATATGTACCCACGTAACAGTTATTATATTAATTTAAATCACATAGAACATATTATAAACATTAATATGATTCAGTATATAATATACAGAATCCATTCCTATAACCCATCACTATGGGTATCTGAACTTTGCTACACAAATATATACAACGATTAATTACATCTCCTATTCCCCAGAAGTATAAAAATGATTATCACTATCAAATTTATCGATATCATCATGGGCGATTGAATCAAACTTATAATAAATTTCAGGTAGCTTTGGTAACTTTATTAGGATAAGTTGTACTCTGCTTCAATGCCTTTTTCTTTACTACACATACCTTAATTATATATTATCCTCACTATTTCAACAAAAATCAAATCACATCACGCTATTCTCTAATACCGATTATCTCAGTTTCACGCTGAAACTAACTATATATCATATATATATATTATGTATAATTATTATATACAAAACTAAACTCATTTATAACAAATTGTTGGACGATCCTTATTATTATTATTGAATCAACTTATAATTAATATAATTATATATATAATATAGTATATTATGATATATATTAATAATTATTATAATAATTAATTAATTAAATATTATCATATAATATAAGTATGAATATATATATAATATAATATATATATATATAGTATATATAAATATAATATATAATATAATATATATATTAATATAATATAAATATATATAATTAATTATAAGTAATATATATATTTATAATATTTATAATATATTAATATATGTAATATAAATATTATTATATAGTATATAAATTAATTAAATAGTAGTTATATAAATATAATAAATCTCAAGATATCAACTACTAAATTATTGGATAAACTTATAACTGAAATGATAAAAAAAGCATCTTTAATAATACAATATAAATATAGGTATATTATTATAAATAAAAAATAATCTAAAAGCTATATATTTTAGTTTATAAAAAAAAAACGTGTTTTTTATTTTAATAAAAAACCAAATTAAAAAATAAAAAAAATTACTTGTTGATTTTTTTTATTATACACAACTACTGACTATTAATTATATGATATTATATATAGTAAGTATATAGTTATAGTATAGTATAATATTAATGATATATATATATAATATGATGATATATTTTAGTATATATATATTTATAAGTTAGGTAATATATATATTATATATATTATATATATTTATTATATTTATTATTATATATGCATATATATATATATATATATGATATATACTAGGGATGTGCTGGGTTATTTTTTATATATTATATATATATATTTTGATACTATATAATATATTATTATATATTATATAAGTACCTATGTATACTTTTATATCATATCTATAATATTATATATACGGTATATATAATGTATAATATGATATATATATATAATCTATACTATAGAACGCTTCAAAAATTAATACTAACTTAATACTATATAGTATATTATATATATATGGAATATAACTGTAGGTAGATTAAGAAAAGTTCATATGAGATAAGATATTAACTACTATAGGTAGTGAGGATATAATGAGCTTATCGAGACTTACATTAGATTTTATAGAATTACTTGTAATAATAGAAATGAGCTGTATAGGAACTATGAATAATATAGTATTAAACTATAAATAATTATTAGTCATATTATAAATAATAATAATTCATATATCTATATCAGTAGTATACTTCTATGAATTAATTACATTATCACGAGTAGTATAACCGGATATTATATATATGATACTGCGCTGTTTGAAATACCTACTTGTATTCTAGATACGTATTGTTATGTACTAATGATAACTAATCATATTCACCTATTTTTTAATATAGTTTATTCACGTATTATATATATATTTAATATTTAATATCTATATATTATTCAGTTTGACAGTATTATTTATATATTATATTTCATATCTTATTATCTGTCAGTTTTATACATCTCATTTATTATTTATATAATTACTATAATATTATTTTTTATTATAATATTTATTTGAGTATACTTATTACCGAGATAAAGGTTATGTTCGTTATATCGAAGTTTTATATTTCTCTGGATGTCATAGGTTATATATATGTTAATTATTTAATCTCTAAACGTACTATATAAACACTTACTCTCTATACTTTCCCTCATTAAAATTAATTAATCTGCATTTATCGCAATCACAAGAGATCTTTGAGTCACGTTTAGCGAGCTGCAATTTGTGTTGTCTTGTCATGTTCATGAGAATTCCGTTATGACATTACCAAATGAATAGACCTTCTGTCGCATTTACTATAAATTCGGTTTTCAAGTTTTCTTTGGAAAGTTCGAGAAGCTATCACAAGAGTGACCATATTAAAAAAGATCAATTTCTAATGTACATAAGAATTATGTCTGTGGAATTTTGTTAACACGAGGCACATGAACGTTCTTCAACACTTATTTAACGAATGAATGATTAATAGAAATGCACTTAAATAGCCAGCCTTTCCGACTAAAATATATATATTTATTTTGGGTTGTGAATCAAGTATTTATCTTATGCCCTTTACTTAATTATATCTAATATATTATAATATACTCATTTTATATTCGTGCTTATATCGTATCACTTACGTAATAATTACCTAAAAGAATGGTGCAATTAATATGTGTGCTTTATAATACCTATATCGCAGAGTACCCCTTTAAAATGATTATATCACTATTAATCTATTTACCTTGCACGAGCTAATGACAAGTATTATTATTGATTTATAGTTAGTATTTATCTAAAACTTCGCCGGTTTAACCTATAGTATTTACTAAACTTTATGGCATTGTGGGCCCGCCAATTGCAGGAGCTAATTTCCATTATATTATACGATAATTATTATTAGTTATTATTATTATATATATATATATATTTAATTTTATACTAAAATATAGGCTGGGGAAACATTGTTTATTATTCAATAATAATTAGCAAAATATACTCTAAGCACTTATTATGTGGTTATTCAATCCATGTTAATAGTCATATAATAATAATAGGGTCATAAAACTAAAATTAACTATCACGCGGGTAAAATAAATATGTACTTAATTTGTACTCTAATGCAATATATTAATGCAATATCACGTGCTGTTAATCCAATTTTTTTTGCCTTCGAATATCTCTTTCGTTAATTAGAGTATTAAAAATAAAATAATAAAAAAGAATATATCAATCACAATTATAAAAAAAATATAATAAACATAAATAAAACATATTCTCCAAAAAACTATCATATTATACGCACGGCGTAAATAGTAGATTATATATCAATTTTAGTTAGGAATATACCTTTACTCTAAAATATCAATTTAAGTATACTAGGATATCACCAATACATGTATAAATATAATATAATAATAAATATATGTAATATAAACTATATTTAAATAGTACATAATTTATTATTTTAGTTAATATATTTAGATAATTAATATTAATTCATTATTTTATATTCAGTGAGTGCAGTAGTCGACATAGAGTAATAGAGCAAAAGTACCACCGCGATATCCCATATATGAAAACTATGCCCACTATGATGATCTTTACGTCCCGGAATGATCTATTAGAGCGTTCTGAGGGCGGTAAGATTTACAGATTCGAAAACAATTTAATATTATTGCTGCTGTTATATAGGGATTAGATAATCGTATCGGTCAAATTTATCAATTTTATACTGCCTTTGCTGTATATGTTAGTCATAGATCTAGTATTGTTATAATTTACTTAAGTTGTAAAAAAAGTGACCATCTCCTGGTATTTTATCCCGCGGTCTAAGGTATTTTTTTTATTTATGAACTACCCTACAATTCAGAGAGTAATGATTCTAAACAATTGATCATGCCGGTCTATTATTTTATTAATATTTGATAAAACTGTGGTTTCATTTTGAAATATTATATTACAACTGACAACAGATTATTTAATTGTGTCATTTTAGTGGTTAATTTACTAGTCATAAACCATAGTAGTTAGGTCAATTTTATATGCTTTAAATCTTCGATCGTATGAATTAAAACTCATTGTATTCGAATATTTATAATTTAATAACTACTATTACAATGAGATTAAACTCTAGGTAATATATTCTCTAGGCTGTTGTTTTTTTTAGTATTACCTTAATATGATCTTTTCTACTACTTCCACTTAGTTAGACTGTTTATATGAAAAACAGGCGTACGTATGAATCAATAATTAAAAAGTAAGGAAAGTCTTCAAATTGAACATTAACAGTGCTTCACAAAGGTTGATATTTGGTTGTAGCGGCTGTGACTGATTACTTGAGATTCTTTGCTATAATAAACAATTAAATATAATTCAAATTAAACCGATATAATTGCTCTATCTGGTGTTTTGCGGTACGTTCAAAGATGCGACCAGATCGGACGAAGATGCAATTAAAACAGATCTGCGGGGCCGGCAGAGTCGAAAATTGTTATCGCTTTCTAACCATTATCTTGGTACCGGGCGGTGTACCTTGTGTTTCTAAGTTACCAATGGGGTTAACCATAAGAGGTCACTATTTATGAATACTGAATTACAAAATTAAAGAAATTAGAAAAAATCATATATATTATGTATGTTTTCTTATACTATGTTAAAACTAGAGTAGTTATATAATGATACGTTATTCTTTCCCTATTATTATTACTATTACGTAGCTAACTTTTTTTTATTATTCTTTCACTCGCCTCCTGTTATAGTAAGGGAGTGACCTCTTAAGAGAAGAAGACAAAAATTAGATGCAAACAAACTTTTAATCTCATATTTATTTACAAATTCCATCTTTCCCATAATTTAATCGGTAATTTCATTACTGTTCTTATAATGGAATAATTGGGATCGAACCTGCAGGCATGTTTTATTACCTCTTATTTCTTTTTATTTAATAAATAATGTTACGTGCTATCATTCATTACATATTACGGGACCATAATACTACGTTCTTATTTTTCTACCTATATTGTAATCGCTATATTTCCATCATATATTATTTTTCCATATAACTATATATAATTTTTTATATTATTATAGATCCCATACCCATACACACTTTATTGCTCACTTTAGCATTCTTATTTCGGGGTCTTGGTCATAAATTGCATTATATGATTTTAATGTTTCTTTTAAATATGTATTGCTTTTTATTTTATTTATTTCCTTATTACATGTGAGTTTCTATTCTGAGTCTTTATCATTTTAGAATTTTTTTGTTTCTTTTTAGCTTTATACTCTTAATTTTTATTTTGTATTTTAATTTCTATTTTTATAATCTTTATTTTTGAATTTATATTTCTTTTTTTTAATACTTGCTTGTCCCTTTCCTAATTTTGGACTTTTTTCTCTCTCTCTTTTATCGGGCGTACGTGTTAGCTTTTATTAGGTCGTACAGTGATCGGTGTTTTTCTGTTACCATGTGGGCTTAGATTTAGGCGTGATCTTGGGTTTCGATTGTTTTCAACTGGGTGCATGGCTTACCTAATTATTGTGTTTGTGGTCCAGCTGTTCATGTGTTGGCTTTGTCTCTCGATTGTGCCGTGTATTCTTTTATGTGAGTTATTGGTGTTGTGGTTTGTATATGTGTTTTTCTTCAAGTTTTTTTAGGTGTTTGGCGTTGCTAATTATTTTCTTTCTATTTTCTTATTTTTTTTTGAGGCCGGTCTTTTTTTGTTTTTTCTTGGGTGGGTAGTCAACCAATTTAGGTTGTGGTTTGATTTTGTTGGTTACATTCTATGTAGCCTTATTACACCACGACGCTCGTTATTTGGGCAAGGGGTGTCGAGATGTCGTTAGTTTTTGAGGCCTGTTGTTTTGTACAGTCCGTGTCATTTTGTTCCCTCGTCTACTTTGTTTTTTTGTCAGCACTTTGCTTTTGGTTTATGGCCATAGGTCTGTGTTCCTGTTTAGCTGGTCTTTTTTATCTCGATTAATGGTATGTTCTAGTTTGTATGTCTGGTCTGTGCATTGTCTATAATATATACTCTCCGTCTGTATTTTGTATCCTGGAGGTGTGTGTTTTTTTTGTTTGTCTGTTTTTGCCTGATTTATTTTTCTATGTCTTAATTTTTGAGGATCTTTAGACGTTATTTTTTAATTGTTACATTATATATATATTTAGTGTGGGGGTCTATGTAAGGTGTGGCCTGGTTCCCCGTCACTTATATTCTCATTATGTGGGAGTTCTGTATTACGGTGTTCCAGGGTGTAGTGTTTGCGCAAGCGCCTCGTTCATGTGTTGTCTGCGTATTTTCTAGCTCTATTTCTTAAGTTGTTCTACCTGTGTTGGGGTCTGGGTGGCCGCCTCGGAATCTGTTTTACTCTTGGGTTGTATTGTTTCTTTGTTCGGTTTCCTGCTTTCCGGGTAATATTTTCTCGTCTGGGATCTGATCTCACTTTATCGTCTTCCTTAACGTCGTTCCCGCATACTGTTGTTGTTGTTGCGTTTTGTTGGGTTTTTGGTACTTATATTCTTATTCGTTTTCATATGTTTTTTTTTTTTTCCCGTGTTTCTTTTTAGTATTTTGCCCTGGGTGTTGTTATTTATGGCGTTCATTCTATTTTTGTTTGGTTGTGCGCTGTTTTTTCTATGATTTTCTCATTTCTTTTTTATTCTGCTTCTTTTTTGTTTTTGTCGTTGGTTTTTTTTGTTTTTTTGTGTTCTTATCGGTTGTTGGGGTTGGGGGGCTGTTGGGTGTTGTTCTGGTTTGTTGTTGGTTCGTGTGTTGGTGTTTGGTTTGTTGCGCGCAGTCGACAATCTTGTTTCTTTTTTTTGTTTTGATCACATCATAAGTTTTTTATTAAATTTTTCATATTTGCTTTATCTTTTTTATACCATTTTTTTATGTTAATTTTCCTTTTACTGGGGGTCGAGAAAGAAATATTTTTATTCTAGTACCTTTCAACATCATATACTGACATGATTATCCCACAGTCTTATCCGTCCTACGTTGAATTATGGGCCTAGCAGTTGCTCGATCTCTTCTTAGGTCATGATTGCATATCGATATCCTTATTAGATCTCTAATGCTCTTGCCTGCATTCTATCCAGGCATCACGCCAGTATTTTTACTAACAGTTCACTGTATTCACTTTTTTGTCAGCAAAAATCTATCAAGTTTGTTCTATTTCTGTCCTTAAATTCGTTCCCTGTTCTCTTTCTTTCCTCGTCGTGGCTTTTCGTGGTAGATTCGCTGTTACTATATTTTCTCCGTTCTGCCGCTCCGGATCTCTTTCGTCAGTCTGATCTAGTCACTAGACCGGCATGTTAAGTATTAGATACAGTTGACAGGGTGATCGCCCGGTCCCACCCTCAATATGGCCGACAACAGGGGACCTTGAACGTGAAGATTCGTCGTATACAGCATTATCCCTATATCCTCAATCCCAGAACCAACACCAAGAACGCGTTTTCCTTGCCGCAAGATTCTTTCATCATGGAAGCTGCACATTATGCTACCGTCTGAACCCAACTCGCTGCAAACTGTAGATGCCCAAGTTCCAGCTTTCCCGCTTATGGGGTAACTCTCTTGACACCTTTTCCCTTCTATTAACTGATTCATGTTTCCTGCTGAAACCTCGTTCTTCCAAACTGCTTTTTTTCCTCCTATGCTAAGACCCTCCCTCCAATCACATTTTCAGGATCCTTTGACACCACCAGTCAAAATTTCAGGAGGTGCTCTCTCTTACTCGCGGATATTTTCCCCTCATCAACTAAGATATCATTCGATGTACGAATCGGTCCCTTCTTTCACCCTGTCATCCCTTTCTCTCACAGCTCTTAAAATTTTGTCATAATTCTCGGCGCGCTGCATAGCCCAAAATGCCTGTATCTTGTCTAAACAAAAATCCCTTCTCTTTATAACTCTCCAGCTGGATGTTTCACCAAATCTCTCATACCAATGGTCTCGGATTTGGTCCGATAAACAGCTTTAATATCTAACCAGTTCTTTGCCACCACTATCCTCCCTCACTGCCGAATTGACTTCCCTCAAATACAGCCGCCCCTCTGATCCCCCTGTGTCGGCACAATTACGTATTCATGTCAATCTCCTGTAAGTCCATCAACTGTCTTACCTTTCCCTTACTTTCTTGCTGCCTCCGCCATTAATGGAGCAACCCCTCTTCCGTGTACTTCTAAGCCTCCACGGTGACTAAATTCCTTCCTCGATCCCACCTGTCAATTTGCTTTCTCAATACTCATTTGTTGTTTCCGCTTTCATTGACACTTTCATTGACCTTGTTACTTTAATACCGGCACCTCTGTCATCCACTTTCCCACTTCACAATCTCACTGTTTCTCATCAAATCTTCCCGGAAAAATAGCTGTCATTATGATTTTTAAACTTCCTTTTCAATTAGATTGCATTTTTAATCAATGTCCTCCTCTTTCTCTGTCAAATAGTTTCAAAAATAGCCCCCCTCCTTTGCTGACTAACTCTCCCCAAATTCCGGTATGCAACAATCTAAAACCCAGAAAATATTTTTACATCCTCGCCACAATAGTTTTTCATCACGATAACCTCCGACTCTTTCTTCTCCATCAAATCTGTTATGTTCGACATCGCATTTCCATCACTTTTCAACTTTCCCTTCCTGTCAAATGCAACTGTTTTCTGTTCTTTCTATCTCCGTGCTTCTATTACTACTAACAATTTACCTCATGCAGCCAGAGTCTACCGCCCCAACTGTCCTTTTTGGCCATTCGAGTTTAATTTCCTTAAAGTAATGGCCGGCTCTTGAAGAATCAGTATGGCAATTCCGACGCCGGCAGCCCTCCAATCGTTCTCCCGAAGTTTGAATTTGCTTCCTGCAAATGGCCCTTTTCACCACACTTAAAACCAAGTGAAATGCGTCTCGTTCGATTACTCTACATTCCCTCATGAAGTGTGGTCCCCCACATGAAAAACATTTAATGTTTCGTTTCTTTTTTTTTTTGAATGCCGCACTTCCCCCGAAGACTTCCATTTTTATTTGTCAATGCGATTGCTCTTGCTCTTCGTAGAATTTCCTCTATTCAACACATCCCTCAACATTAACCATGTTCAAGGATATGTCCCTTCAAATTAGTCTGGTAAGCCAATTAAACTAGTGTCCGCGTCATAAACGTCCGCCGCTCCAAGTCCCTGAGCAATCTTGCCCAGGTCTTCTTATCTTCTGTAAGTAGCATTGTCCATGGATTCCTCCCATCCAATTTCTTGCTCAACAACAGCTTCTGAAAATGACACACTAACGGTTATCCTTCCTTCGAAAACTTTCCTCAAAATTTGTCTTTATCCTTTCTGAATTCGTTTTTTCTTCCTCTTCACCTCATTCATCGAAGGAGTACTGGCTAGCCGGCTTCTCCTCGCCAGCATTTAGCAAGATGTTTCCGTCATGTTTTTTGTATTCTTTTTGAGACCTAGACCACCGATTCAAAATCAGCGAATCCATGCCTCTACTGTCTCCTTTCTCCATTAAAGGTCTGAACGCTCAAAATTTTTTTAACCCGCTCGGTTGAACATCGTGATTCGTCGCTAGGCGCCGGATAGCTTTAGATTAAGGCATCTAATAAAATACGCCATAATATATTTTACAACAGCCTTTTATAGAGCTAATTCATCAGTACTTGATAGTACATTCGCCGACCCGTGTGAACGCTCCTTTTTCGAGCGTGTCTAGAACCTCTTCTTAATGTTACCAATCAAAACTCCTTCCCAAAAGCCGTCCATACACCTAAACGTCTGCTTGGTATGACTATTCTTTACGTGGCACCGGTATAAAGTTGTCCCTCCGCGTCGATCCACGATGTCAATTCCCGCCTATCTGAACCCACCGTCCAAATTAACCTCCTATACATTAGAGACAATTGTTATTCTAAAAGACCATCATCGTAATATCTATACAACTCGCCATGGCCGACGTTTCCTTCAAATGGAATCGTGTGGCTCTACCCAATGCAATGATCGAAGAACTTGTTCAACGCTAATAAACACATCTGTACACCAAAGTGGATATGTTTACAGGAAAAGTTCGACTATGTCATCGTGACATTCTTTCAACTGTCCGAATATAAATCGCCTGCTAACCTCTAAGGAAAGAGGTGACAATGATATGGAGGTGCAGGAATGCTCATTCATATATCTGTCCCCTATTCTACGATTCCTCTCCAAACTATACTTCATGCAGTGGCAGCAAGAAATCAGCTAGTCCGACCGAGTTTCTACTATCTGGTCGATCTCTGGCTCTGAGTTTAGAATTACAAAGGTTAACCTAGCTGATCTTTTAAGCTGAAGCCCCAATAACCGTGAAATGGAGCCGTGGAAGGCCTGAAATTTGGAGTGGCTAGAAGATGAAACGAATGAAAATTGTACATACTAACGAGTAGCAGCTCCCAACTCCGGTTGTTATACTGGTGATTTTCATTGGTATTTCTATTTTAATTTTTAATCTTAATTCTCGATTCTTGGTTATTTTTTATTTTTTTAATCTATTACTGAGTGTTGTATATATACTAGTAGTATATATTATATGAATATTATATATATATATATATATATATATATATATATATATGTATATATATTATATATAAGTATATTATTAACAATATATAAGTTATATATATACTATATTAATTAAAACACAAACCACATATAGAGTACAAAATGTGTAGCTAAAATAGAATAAAATATGCTATGCTCTGTGGTGATATCGTGTGGAAACTGTAGAGGTGAACTATTGACATGACGGCCCCCGTTTTGTGTTGTTGAATGCAGATAGAATGTGGTTGTAAGGAAGGAGTTATTAAGTAGGTGATTAGTTACAAATGGATAAAAAGAATATTTGGTTGAGGATAGAACGGGAAGTGTAGGTAAAAAGTTATTTAGAGCCGATGCTGACGGCGAGGATGGGACGGGATAAGGTAGACGGAATAGTGAGTCACCTAGCAGGAAATGAAGGGGGGAAAAGGATAAAGTAGTGAAAATAGGTCCTGCAGATACTTCTATATTTGACTGAATAGAAATAGAAGTTTAAAGAAGGAATCTCGAAAGTCTAAATCAGCCTGTGACCATGCACGTAACAGTTCGACTGTCCTTTGCACCAGGGGATGGATCAGTGATGCCGAATGGAAAGTGTGAGTTCTATAAGGAGACCGATTACATTGCTAATTGGAGACTTTATGATACGATACCTAGATTGATCATGTAATAATTTCTCAGAATCAAAAAGAGAACAAATAATAGGAGGTTTAGCAAGTGCCAGAGTGAGTGATAGTCGTGGAAAGAGAATAAGAGAGATTTCGATTCTATCAAACGCTGATCAGAGGCAATTGTGCCATTGGGTACAAATGATACTAGGACAATAAAAGGTCAGAAGAATTATGAATAGCAGATAATAGCAGATGAGTCAGAATTAAAGTCTAGTGGACAAAGCATATTTCGGGATTTAACCTAGTTAGGTGCAGTAGAATGGGGAGTAGGGCTTTAGGTGTAAATAAAAGGATTAGAATTTATTTTTCAGAAAATATTAGTTGGATTTGGAAAGAGAATTCTTGATAAAGACGTTGCAGCAGATGGAGTCACTGAAGTCTAAGAGGTGGGCTATTCAGCCCATTTGGAGACTTTTTAGGGCAAAATCTAGGGTAAGTGGGTGATTGGCTA
>JABUQX010128676.1:0-5000 GCA_015478945.1 Trachelipus rathkii
CTATTCCATTCCATTCCATTCCATTCCCCCCAAACTCTGTAATATGTATGTATGTATGTAATAATAGTATATGCCTATGTGTTTGTGTAATATTAATAATAAGGTGTATTAATAATGTGTTTAATAATAATAATAATAATTGACAAGGTTTCAAATGTCATCTAAATTCCACAAGAGTTGAGGGATGTTTCCAAATCAATTGAACCAATTTAAAGTTTTAAGGCCAACAAGCCCCAATAAACGGCGTTTGAAAGATTGCAAGTCAAATGTAATTGAGAAAACAGATAAAAGGAGTGTATTCCAGACTCTATCAGTGAAGCACATGTTGGATTGAGCATAGTTTTGAAGTCTGGGTTTAGAGAGTTGGATAGAAGAAGGATGAGACTGGGTAGAAAGGCGTGTCGCACGATCCCTCCTCAATGGAAGAGATATGCGATTACATAGTTCAGAAGAGCGGTGTCCAGTCCATTGTAATAGTGATAGAATAAAGAAATTGACCGAAAATTTCGACTTGTAGAGAGAGGTTGGAGAGAGTTAGCGAGAACTGTGTGACTGGGACCATACCAGAAATGTGAGGCATACTCCATACAGGGACGAACGACACCCCTTAAAAGAGCAAGCAACTGAGGAGGCGTGAAGAAATTCTGAAGGATTCTAAGGACACGAAACCTCTTAGAAGCTTGTTTAGAAATAAAAGTAATGTAACCCTACCAATTAAGATCAAGAGAAAAAGAAACAAAAATGATATTAAGGACGGACAAAGGTTTGGGTTGTGTTATTTCGAAGAAGTTGTTATAGTTAGGTGCAAATTTATGTATAGTAGGAAGATGAAGAAGATGAATTTTTGAGCTATTGAAAGCAACCTTATTCTCAATGCTCCAACTAAAAATTCGAGAAAGGTCAGAGGTTAGTTGCTTCAAGGCTGCCCTTGGTGTGAGATATTTTTCAAAATGAAAGGAGAAATGAAGGGTGGAGTCAACAGCATAGGAGTGAATAGGTAAAGAAGAAGATAGACAGAGACGAAATAGCTTACCAAGAAAGGGTACAAGCTCGAAACCAAAAGTTTTGGGAACAACATGAGGATTTCCATCAGAATTTTAATCCTTCTTAGTTTTAAGATAAAAGAAAACGAAAAATAATCTTTAGAAAAAATTACAATAATACTCATAAATGAGTTGGAGTGTGTAAAAAAGGAGGAAAGCACAGATATTATCTAAGGTGGAATTGTAAACAAAGGTTTAAGCTTGGAGTTCAACTCTAGAAGATGGTCAAACGGCAGTTGTGCTGTCGTAATATGCTAGAGGAGGGAAAAAGAGAAGCAAAGTTAGAGTTAAACCTTTTCAAAATATAATAAAAGATGTGAGGAAGAAAAACTATAAAGATTGTTTCGCTTCCTATACGGAGAAAAGAGTTTGTAGCGCCACGTAGGATTTTGCACGATTCTGGAATAAAATATAAGTTGCGTGAGCTTCTGGAGTTTGAAGAAGAGGGTAATTTCTGAAGGCAGCGTCTCTATGACGAATAGCATGAGAACAAGGAGAGTTAAACCACGTCTTGTTTGGTTTAGTTTAAGGGATATAATATGGAGTTTACGTCTCCATATAAGAGAGAATCACGGAAATGTGCTCAGCACACACCGAGTGACTCAATCCGTTTCTGCAGTGCCCTTTTTAGTTGATCTATGATAACATAAAAGGTGATTTTAAATTTTTCATGGCCAGACATCCCTTCCAGAACATCAGTAGCATCTCCTTCATCACTAACATTACTCTTACGTTTCGGCACTCGCCGTCGTTCAGATTTGTATGTGCTCCTGCCACTGCGTGCACTTGCCTGTTGCTCATAATAGTCAAACTCCTCTCAACATTCATCAGCGAATTTATCCAAGCTGTTCAGCAAACCAACAGCTGGTGTTAATTCGATGGGGGAGCCTTGCAGCAATTTACTACAGCAGTTGAAACGCTGCAAATGTCATTCCATAGATCACACATTAAGGCAACTTTAATGGTGTCCATGTAGTTTGCCATTTCACATGCTTCATTTATTGTACCGCCGTTCTGAGAAGCATCCTCTGTGATCTCCTGGAGAGCAATTTGAAACCGATCGTACCCTATGAAAACTGATTTTTGGCATCAGATCGAGCAGACCACCGGGTATCCGATGGACGCTTTGGAAGTAGGCATTTAGGGTTCTATTTAACATGGTTTAGCGCAGGGTTGACCAACCTGTGGCGCATGCGCCAAACGTGGCGCATTGGATGATTATAAGCGGCGCATTGCTACGGGCTACTCTTTGGGAGATTTTATATTTTAACTGGACTACGTCAGCCTATTTCTTACGAATGTCATTTGATCAGAACTAATATGCATTTTTTTTGTAGCGTCGACTCTCATATTCAATATCTTTTTCCGCTAAAACTCATGTTTGAAACATGATTTTAAATTTCCGTGCAATAAAACATCGCCATTGATCATCAGTTGAAAGTTTGTGTTCATCAGTGATAGTGGGGCAGTGTTCTCTCATATTTGTTAAATCATTTTTTTTATTCTTTTCTGTCTAGCTATTTCTCTCTCTCTCTCTCTCATCTCTCTCCTGTGTGTGTGTGTGTGTGTTGTGTGTGTGTGTTATGTAATAATAATAATAATAATAATGTGTGTGTTTTATATTGCAAAAGAAACTCAGAAAGTGATAGTAAACGTGAATTTAAACAGTTGGAAAATGAGTTGTTATTTATAACAAGTCAATCAGGAAACCCGTTTTGCATGGTTTTTTGAAAGTACTCTTTCACATATTAGAATACATAAGACTTTAATAAGACTATAAAACAAAACTTTAAAATAAAAGAAAAAATGAAGCTTGGTATTAAGTCTGAGTTAATGATCCATATGACCAAGTTAAAAAGGATGCGATCAGAACAAAGAGAAAATATATTTGCTAAAGTAGGTTGTGAAGACTTAGCGATGACAGAAGCGTCATATAAAGAATTGCTTTAGCATTGACAAAGCTCGGCTTGACAGGGGGGGGGGTAATTAAGCATTATTATCAAATATTTGCATACCATCTTAGTAATAAAACATTGAAAAGCAGACGAAATTGCTATATCAACAGACAGTTACAAGACGTATCGAGGAACTCTCTCAGGGTGAATTTCAGCAACTGGAAAGACCTTGTCCATTCTTGTACTTTCTTTTTCTAGCTTTGGATGAATCAACGGACATATGTATGTTGCCCAGTTAAGCATTTTATAAGAGGAATCGATGGATTTCAATGTCTTTGAAGAACTTGCCAGTCTGGAGTCATTGCATGGTAAACAAGATCAGACATATTTGTAAAAGGAAGTAAAATCATGCCTAGAAAATCTAAAATTAGATTATAGCAGACTCATCAGTGTGTGTACTGACGGAGTGCCGTCAATGATAGGTAAAGTCAATGGAACTACAGCTTTGCTTGAATTTTTTTTAAATCGTCCTGTATTAAAATATCACTGCATTATACACCAAGAGGCACTGCGTGAAAAAACTTTAAATGTGCAGCATATTATGCTACCGGTTGTTAGATGTGTGAATAAAATTAGATCAAAAGCATTAAACAGACGAGAATTCAAAGAATACTGTGAATTGTTAGATTTGGAATATAGTGAATTTGTCTTTCAAGGTAAGGTGCGCTGGCTTTCTAAAGGAAAGATTCTGAGTAGATTTTGGAAATCGAAAAATGCTGTTTCTAATTTTTTAGAACAGGAAAATGAGCTAATGATGAAAGAACTCTATTATTTGACAACTGGCTATTTGATTTGGCATTTTTAGTTGATGTTAGTAGTAAAGGTCAGATTTCGAACCTATGCTAGAAACCGCAAACCGCAAAAGTGGACCTTTTTCTAGCTTCTAGCACGTGCAGACCTATATGAAGGAATACACCCGATATTAGTGTCTACCCCTATGTTATTCGGTACGGGGAATCGATTAGTGTATATTAGAATGTGCTAGGATGCTTCCTTCTATGAGTTAGCCCCCCGCCCCCCTTTTCTAGCCTTTTCTAGCATGACATATCCTACGTCATAGAATACGGCTAATATTGGTGTCTACCCCTAGGTTATAAGGTATGAGGATTCGTTTGGTGTATATTAGAATGTGCTAGGTTGGTTCCTTCTACGAGTTAGTACCCCACCCCCCTTTTCTAACCCTTCTAGTGCGATATATCGTATGTGACGGAATATACCCGATATTAGTATCGATTAATACATAATCGACACTGCTGAATCGATTTCTGTGGTTTACGACGGAATCGATTCACTCCTAACAAGAGTTAGTATTAGATATTACCCTACCCCCCTTTTTCTAATGCGCCTGTGCAACATTTTTGTTTCTGGAGCTATGAAGCCGAGTTCGGTGTTGTCTAGTATGTTTTGAGGTATGCCGAGTCGATTGCCGCTATTGCCGAGCGCGGCGTTTCAGCCGTTGCGGTTTTAGAACGCACCAACATGCGTTTTTTCTTAGAGGGCGTACCCTTCGTCAAAACCTATCATGACGGGTGTCAAACAGGGGTAGAATGTCTCAAAAATGAGATTCCCGTAGTTACTTTCCCGAACGCCAGAGTCCCCATGGCCCCCGGTGGGGGTCATTTATTTGGTAAGAATTGACACCAAATGTCACATCTTAGCAAAAGAGGTGTTAGAGACATCGTATCCTCTTCAAACTTGTAAGCCTTCTTTATATGTTGCAACATTGTTGCATCCAATGTTTCAAGCCGTTACGTCTAAGGGGGGTGGGGGTCCCCGCCCCCCAAAAACCTAAAAATGGACTTAGAGAGCTGAAATATGATGAGTGTATAGAAAAAAATAAATGAAATAGAATGGCTATGTTAAAATAAATGGCGAACTATATGGGCCGGAGCTGCGGTGCCAGGTTGGAATTCTGGCTCCAGCCATATTAGGACAAATGAGGTTTTCTACATATATGTTTTCAATGGCGTAGAACTCATTTTTTGAGGGTTTCAGTTAGCCT
>JABUQX010128676.1:10000-17500 GCA_015478945.1 Trachelipus rathkii
AACCTAACCCAACCTAACCTAACAACCTAAACCTAACCTCTCTAACCGGACTTAACTTAATCATAACGTTACATAACGTAACCTAATCTAAGGTAATCCAAATTTCAAATTAAAAATTAATGCATTTATGGTACCCCCCTCCCTGGCGAAAAGTTAGTTACCCTGATTTAACAACACACTGGTTGTCAAAATATTTAATTGCCTCTTTGTTTTAATGTAATGTAATTAAATACGATAAGAAACATAAAGAACAATAACTAAAATACTGAAGAACAATTTTGAACCTTTTTTTTAGCACCAATACAGTTAATAGTTAAATTAAATAAAATTGTTTCTAAAAAACTTAAAATATAAATAAAAATTAAAAAGAAAATGAAATTAAATTTAATCGAGCTTCACGAACAATACTGGTTAAATATTGAATAACGTTATTTTCTCTTTCCTTGGGGTAAATTTTTACTTTTTTCCATTATTTAACAACTTCACCAAAGCAACGTAAGAAAAAATTGACAGTGACCCGATTCCATATTGATCTGTAGTATTCTGAGAATTGTTTGGTAAGTAGTTGTTAGTGTAGTTGCTTCATTACTGAAATTGTGTCAAGATAGAGTTTGTAGGACATTTAGTTTTCTAATTTGCTGTGTTTAATGATTGTTTTGGATGTGAGGTGTAAAGGTAAAGTGGGTGTCAAAGGTTATACCAAGAATTTTAGGTGTTTTGTTTAGGGGGATGATAGAGTTATTTAGAGTTACTTGTGGGTGTAATGATGATTGGTTTCTGTCAGCAGTGATCAGAGTTATAGATGATTTCTCGGCAGAGGCTGACATTTTGTTGGAAGACAACCAGGCTTCTAGTTGGTTTAGGTAATTCTGAGTATTAGTTGTAGCAGTGGGTACGGAGGGGTCTGGTATGGTTATGGTTATATCATCTGCACAAGTTATAAGGTGTGAATTGGGAGTTTGAAGGGTGGGGATGTCAGCTGTAAAAAGGTTGAACAGGAAAGGGGACAAAATGGCACCCTGAGGGAGTCCGTTTCTCAATTTTACGGTTTTTGAGGACTGATGTTTGCTTGATACCTAAGCAGTGCATCCAGATATGAGATTTGCTAGCCACTTTTTATAATTGTTAGAAAAGGGTGAGTTTGGGATTTTTTTGAATGAGGATGTGTCTGGGTACTGTGTCAAAAGCCTTACTGATGTCAATGGCTAGAAGTATTGTTCTGTGGGATGGAGTTTTGTTTAAGCCCTTTATGATGTTTTGTGTGATGTTTGTTAGTGCTGTAGAGGTGGAGTGTGATTATTTGAAGCCATGTTGGTGGGTTGGGGAATGAAAGTGTGGCAGGATTTTGGTGAGAATGATCTTCTCCATTAGTTTGCACAGGGAGAAGAGGAGGGATATGGGTCGATATGATGAGGGGAGGTTGGGATCTTTTCTTTGTGTAGATTGTCTTTAAATTCTAAAGAAGTTTTTATATTTTTAAAAAAATAAAATATATTAGGGTAGAAAATGTCCTTAAATAGAATTTCACTTTGAAAAATGTGTTTTTTTAAACTGTTATAAAATGAAAAGTCCATGACAGAAATGGTAATCTACTATCTCTCTATGTCCTCTTCGTCTCTTCTCCACTTGTTTGCTCTCCTCCTCTTTTCTCTCGTCTCTCGTATGTTTCACTCGTCTCAGTAATTGTGGAGCTTGTCGCATCTGATCGTCTGTTTACTCTGTCTCTCTCTCTCTCTGCTCTCTCTCTCTCTTCTATTACTATCTATCTATCTATTTATCTTATCTATCTATCTAATATCTATCTATCTACTATCAATGTACGATATTTTCACTTATGGGTGGCAGAGTGAAAATAAATGTTTACCATATATTTGCTGAGTTAAGTTTTGGAATAGAGGCAGTGAAGGTGTTGTGCTTTATTGAATTTTAATTATATGTAACATTTTTAAATTAAGTGTTGTTTACCTTTATATAATTAAAATAATTATTTAAAAATTCTGGTAGGCCTATGTCAGGCTTTGAGTCAATCTTATGCATATAATACACATAAATAAACATAGCTTTATTCAAAAGGACGTGAAAAATTTAATTTTTCCTTCAAATAAATAAGAACGTATTGCAGTTTAAAGAGTTTTCGTTTATATATATATATATATATATATATATATTATATATATATAATATAATATTAAATATTATATATATATTAATATATATAATATATATACTTATAATATATATAATATATATATATTATACTTTGCCTACCCAAGTGTATTCTTCAAGGTACGCCACGGTGTGAAATGTGTGCGTGCTGGTGTGGAAGAGAATAGAGAGAGGGAGAGAAGGAGCTGCAATTTTGATGAGTGACCTGGGGTACAAAGCTATGGTAGACTTTGTGTGTGTGAGTCCCAGAATTCTAATGGTTAAATTTAAGTTTGAAAGGTCAAGGTATGTGTGTGTTTGTGTGACTTATGGTCCATCTGAGGGAAACGTTGAAGAGAGTACGAATTTTTTTGGGATAATCTGAAATGATGTTCCTGGATTGGGGGTGAGTAAGGAGCTTCAGGATTTGATAGTGTTGGGGACCCTGAAATGGTTGGATAGGGTGATCAAAAAAAGGGGATGGGTATATAACAGGTGGGTTTTGGGGTGGCGGGAGAAAATGAGAATGGGTAGGAAGGTGATTGATTTCCTGGGAAGAGAAGAGGTATGTTGTGTAAGTAATAAACTTTCTTTAAAACACAAGAGTATCCATAAGTATACTAGAGTTGGTGTACGGGTAGAGATGGTATCGAAGTGAAAAGTATGATTGGTGGCGTGGTGGTGGGTAGGGACGTCATTGAAGTATGCATTGGATGGTTAAACTTCCAGCAGGTGCCTTGATTGTGATTATCGGATCATTTTGCTTTTGTATGTCACAGGAAGTTACTGTGGGGGCTTGGGTGGAGAGGAAGGTGATACGAAAGGAAGTAGGTTAAAATTAAGAGTGAGAAGTTAAAGTGAGCAAGACAATAAGGATAATGTATGTAAGAGCCTCGCTAGTATAATCGGTTAAATGTGGAACAAGTTGATAATGATAACAAAATCTGGGGGGCAAAATGAAAGGAAAGCAATTGTTTAGTAGTGCAAAGGAAATGTGTGGATGTGCTACGTAGGAAGAGAGAATGTTAACACCGAATGGAGGACTGAAGAGGTGATGAAAGCGGTTAAAGGTAAAAAAGAAGCGTGGTTGAATGTACTAAAAGCAAATGATGAAGTTCAAAAGAAAGATTATGGGAAATTATATAAGGAGGAAAAAAGAAATACTAAAAAGGTGCATACGTAGGAGAAAACAAGAGGTAAATGAACAGTTTGGAAGGAGGATGAATGAGGACATACAAGGGAATAGGAGCTCTTCTGGAAGGAAGCGCGAAAGGTTAAGAATGAGAATAAGGGGAATCTGCTTAGAATAATGAATAGGGATGGTGCTTTTGTATAACTGATGAAATGGCTGTGAGGGGAGTGTGGAAAGAACACCTCGAGAATCTGAACAATATTAACAGTAATGATGAGGTGTTAGTGAATGTGGTGTGGTTTTGATGGTGCAAGAAGGAATAGTATTTTGGGGATGAGGTTATTCAGAAGGAGGAGGTAATGGGTAGGGTGAGAAAAGTTGCGAAGAATGGTAAATCTTGCAGGTTAGATTGAAATTACTAGTGAAAATGATCAAGAGCGGAGGCGAGATGGTGATTGATTGGATTTGGAAGTTGTTGTAATAAAGCGTTTATATGGAAAGGGGTATAGTTCCAAGGGATTGGAGGAGAGCGGGTTATAGTACCCTTGTATAAGGGTAAGGGGAAAGAAAAGGGAAACTGTAGAAATTATAGGGGAATAAGTTTAATTGAGTGTTGTAGGGAAGGTATATGCTGGTATTTTGGTCGAAAGAGTGCGTCGAGTGACTGAGGGACTGATTGGTGAAAAAACAAGGTGCGTTTTTAGGAGTGGTATGAGGATGTTGTGGAATCAAATCTTTAACATTGGTAACAATGTGAGTAAAAATGAGGGAGAAGAAAGAAAATAAATTATATTTTTAGGTTTTTTGGATTTACAACAGGCGTATGAAAGAGTGTTAATAGGGGAGCTTTATGGCAGGTATTAGGATATTGGTGTTGGTGGTAGGCTTCTGAATGGAATCAAAAGTATGTTGACGATAGTGAAGCGTGTGTAAGAAAAATGGTGTCAATGGGATTTGGTTTAGGATTAATAGTGGAGTGAAACAGGGTTGTGTTATGTCTCCTTGGTTTATTCAATTTGGTATATGGATGGGGTTTATGAAAGATTCGAGGTGGGGGATGGCAAGGAAAAATGGTGTTAGAATATGGAGAATGGAGATGAGTGGAGGGTGCCTTACCATTATATGCGGATGATTTGGTTCTGTGTGGCGAATCTGAAGAGAGTTTGAGAGGATTGGAGAGAAGATTTGGCAGGGTATGTTAAAGGAGGGGGTTTGAAAGTAAACGTGATAAGAGTAAGGTTATGGTTGTGAAGTGAGGGACAGTCCTCAGTGGAAATTATTTAGATGGTGAGCACTGGAGCAAGTGTCTGGGAGTTTAAAATATTTAGGTATGTGTTTGATGAGAAGGGAGACGGATGATGCCAGAGTGTTAGTGTAGGAAAGTTGTGAAATGTGCAGAAGGGTTTTGCTGGTGCAATTAAATCGTTGGTGAATGTAAAGGGACTAGTCTTGAGTGCGCTAGAAGGGTCTTACATGAAGGGTATGTTGTTACCTTTGGTTATTGGTATGGTTAGTGAGACTATGGCCTGGAATAAGAAATATAGATCTAAGTTCAATGTGTTCAGATTGGACAATCTTCTTAGGGGGCATGCTAGGTGTGAGAAGAAATTAATAAAAATGAGGAATGAAACGTAAATTAGGGGGAGAGTTGTGTGGTGTGAAGAAAGGGGTTAAATGAGAGAATAAATGAAAAGTATGTTGAATGGTTTGGTCATGTGGAAAAGGATGAATGAGTCGGTTGGTTAAGCGGATGTATAGTGGAGAGTGTGGTGGGAACCGACCGGCTGGGAAACCGAAGAGGAGTGGATTTGAGTCGTGAACGATGTCTGAAGGAGAGAAATGTGAGTTTGGCAGAGGCGAGAATAAAGGTGGATGATAGGAGAGAAATGGCGGGGTTTTGAATGGGGGCATGGTTGTGGCCCACCCTGGGCCAAGGATGAACCCTTTACATTGACGATTTACCATAGTGAGGTCCGTCGCGGTCCCCATGAAGCTTTGGGGTGGATTTTTCTTGTCTGTGGGACGAGTTATCACTAATTAATGGTACAGAGGGGGCGGTAAGGCTGGGCTTTCCTTTTCGACCAATTTTGTCATACCTCCTACTGCTTTTTCTTTTTTCCTATGCCTTGTAGCGGCTCCTTACTTCCCAATGCTTAGAAAAGGTAGGTGAAGAAAGAATGAAAGATATAATATATATATATATATATATATATATATATAGTATATATATATATAGTATATATAATAATATAATAATATTATATATATATATCTATATATATTTATATATATATATATATATATAAATATATTATATATAAATATATAATTATTAATATGTATATTATATATATATATATATATATATATATATATAGTAATATATATATGTTATATATATATATATATATATATATATATATATATAGTATATATATATTATTATATATATATATATATAATATATATATTTATATATATATATATATATATATATATATATACTATATATATTATATATATATAATATATATATATATATTATATATATATATATATATAATTATATATATTATAATAAAAATAATAATAGTAGTAGTATTAGAAGTAATAATAATAATAATAATAATAATAATAATAATAATAATAATAATAATATAATGAATAATAATAATAATAATAATAATAAATAATAATAATAATAATATAATAATAATAATAATATAATAATAATAAATAGAAACGCCCTCCACATTACATATTTTCCCTCACATAAATTCCTTCTTATCAAATTCGATTACGCTAAAAGACACCAAACTTTATGTCTCAATCATAAAAAGTAAACGGACTACACAAACGACAACCCGGATCGAACCCCCGGTGTCCTCAATTTAACCAATTGACTACTTTTGAAAATCGAATGGATCTTGGTTTTATAGTTTTAGTTTAGGGTTCATTGCGTATTTAGTCTTGCTGTTAGTTTTAATTGGTATTTTAATAGTAGGGTGAACTTGTAAGGTTTGTTTATGGAAAAGATTGGTTGGCGTTTAATTAATAATAATAATAATAATATAATATAATAATAATAATATAATATAAATAATAATATATAATAATAATATAATAATATAATAATAATAATAATAATAATAATCATAATAATAATAATAATTATAATAATAATATAATAATAATATAATAATATAATAATAATAATAATATAATAATAATATAATAATAATAATATAATAATAATAATAATAATAATAAGAATGATGATGAATGAATGATGATGAATGATGAGAAGATGATGATGAATGAGAAATAATTAATATTATTAATAATAAAAATAATAACAATAATAATAATAATAATAATAATAATAATAATAATAATAATAATAATAATAATAATAATAATAATAATAATAATAATAATAATAATAATAATAATAATAATAATAATAATAGATAATAATAATAATAATAATAATGATAATAAATAATAATAAAATAAAAAAAATAAATAATAAATAAATAAATACAATAAATAAATAAATAAATAAATAAATGAAAAATAAATAAAACATAAAAGGAGTGTTTCAACCTTTTTAAATGGAGTGCATGTACGAGCGAAAAGAGTTTGACAAACAATTTATGAGTCTGTTTAAAAAGAAGAATCAAACCAACTCTCTTCAAAGCAGGTTGTATGCGATGGGAGAGTTCGGAGAGTAGTATCCATTGTAATATCGATAATATAGATAGATTGACACACACATTGGAGAGAGAGAGAGAGAGAGAGAGAGAGAGAAGAGAGAGAGAGAGAGAGAAGATGTAGAGAAGAGAGAGAGAGAGAGCAGTAGAGTTAGTATAATTCGAAAAATCAACTAGAAATTTGTATACTCTAGTAAAAGAGCGTAAAAGCCCGCGGATGGCCTAGTGAATAGAGCGCCCGGTTACTGTTAACTCAGCGACGCGGAGTCCAGTGTTCGAATCCCGCTGATGGAGAGTAAAATCTCCTTTGACTCATTGCATTGTATTGTGGTGAGAGTTCAGAATTCGCTTCTAAACACTCGCTCCTCTAGAAGCTTGTCTAGCGAGAAGTGATAACTTGAATGCTTTTAAAAGCAGTGGTGCCCAACCCGTAGCTCGCGGGCAACATTGCTTTGCTCGCTTACCAGTTCAATATGTGGCTCGCGACTCGCACATTCAGATTTAATCACG
>JABUQX010128677.1:0-14174 GCA_015478945.1 Trachelipus rathkii
CAAGAATGGAGGTGAAGATGCGTGATTTGATTGGATTTGGAGTAGTTTTGTAATAAAGCGTTTATGGAGGTAATAGTTCCAAAGGATTGGAAGAGCAGTAAATAGTACCCTTAATATAAGGGTAAGGGAAGATAAGGGTAACTGTAGAAATTATACCAGGGGAAATATGTATGGTTCTAATAATTGAGAGCCAGTGTGTTCAAGTAAGGGAAAGATTTTATCGGCGCGTGAGTACTCTATTTAGTGAGTTTAGAATAGATATTGTGCGTCTTAAACCCATAAGTATGGAGAGTGAGAAGGACACTGAATGATATGGTAGAAGAACAAGGTGAATTGGCGTCTAATAGGTTGTGTAGAGGAAAGTAGAGACGGACTTCGATATAAATAAATACTTATACAATTATGAAACAAATGATTGAGAAAATGAGGGAGAAGAAGAATATAATAAGTTTGTAATTTAGGTTTTATATGTGATTTGTCAACAGGCGTATGTATTAGAATATGAGTAGTAATTATAGGGAAGACTTATAGTAGGTAGTGAGTGATTAGATATTGGTGTTGGTTGGCTAGGCCTTCATGAAAAGGAATCAAAAGTATGTAATGTAAAGGATATATGTGAGGCTGTTGTATATAGATTAAATATGGTGTCAAAAGGTAGATTTGGTTTAGTATTAATTAGCGAGTGAGACCAGGTGTTTGTTGATTATGTCTATACCTTGGTTATTCAATTTGCATATTAGGATGGGGTTTAATGAATAGATAATTAAAGGTGGGGGTTGAGATCAGGAAATGGTGTTAGAAAGACTGGAGAATGGAGATTTAATTTGAGTCATTACCCTACCTTTAAATTCTTACCCGTTTTAACACTAATAAACTTTTTTCCTACTTACACCTGTCAGTTATCATCCGTTCTCCCCTTTACTTCCTACTAGGTGGGGCATTCTCATAGTGAGTGACCAAGGACCACATGGAGGTGAGAAACTTATAAAGTTTATTGAAATAGATAAAGAAAGCACGAGACACACTTGTTCCAGCTTAGCTCTACTACATCTAAATAACTACTACATTATAACTGAGGATTAAGTTAATCCTCTATAACTTACACAACCTAATAGTAGTATCCTTAACTCTTAATCTACTACGTTTAACTTTCAACCGCCTCCTTTTACACACCCTTGACCAAATCTCTCTACCAATTATCCTCTTCACAAACTCTCTATTCAAATTCGATGCAAGAAACCAAATAATTCCGCATATAAATTAGGTAGGAGCACCCTCCACTCATTCATCCATTCTCCATCATTCCTAACACCATCCCCTGCCCTCCTGTCACACCCACCTTTAATTCTTTCATACCCCATCCATATGCAAATTGAATAACAATGCGAAGACATAATATAAATCTCAACATAATACCTAACTGTCTCTAAACTCGCTATTAATACTAAACCTATATCACAACCTTTGACACCTTATTATTTATATCTTACACATACGTCTCAACCTATCTACTACATTATAACAATATATAATTATATACTTTATGAGATATATCCCTTTTCAGAAGCCTACACCTAACACCATATATCACTAAAAATAAAATATAAGTATATAATATATAATTATATACCTGGCTTTAAAAATAGTAGTTAAAATAGGTGAAAAGTACGTTATTAGGCAGGTAATGTTTTAGTGATATTATGGTTAGTTGGTGGTTAGGCTTCCTGAATTAGAATTACAAAAAGTTTCTTCATTGTTCCACATGTAAATACATATAGTGAAAACGCTGTGTGTAATAATTCAATTGGTGCCATTAGGGTGATTGCTTTATGCATTTTTCGTGCTTTCATTCATCAGTCATTTGTGTCACTTTTCATAATGAGTTCATAATTCAATTTGTATATGGATTGTATATATCAATTTAAAAAGAATTCGAGGTGGGGAATGGCAGGAAATGTAAGTGTTAGATGGTGGAGATATGGAGAATAATGAGTTAAGGAGGTAGTGCTCCTAATCCTAATATAAATTAATTGGACGTGAGATGATTATTGAGTTCTGTGTTGGCGAAATCTTGATAAGAAGGTTTTTAGAGGAGATATGAATTGCTGACATCACAAAAGGCTGCAGGTAGTGTGTAAAATGGAGTGAGTGACTTTAGAGATAAAAAGTAAATCAAGTGGATAAGAAGTAGGTGTATTGAGTTGTGAGTAGAGGACACTCCTCAGTGAATATGAAAGTTAATTTAAAGTAATGGTGGGCAGCTAGAGCAATGTCTGCAGATTATTTAAACATTTAGGGATATAAGTATATGTTGGATGGAAGGGAACGGACCTGAATGCAGTATAGAATTGTATATAAAGTAAGGAATAAAGTTTGTGAAAAATGGCAGGAAGGTATAGCTGGTGGCAATTAAAATCGTATGGTGAATGTAACAAAGGTGTGAACTTAAATAATGTATTCATTGAGTGTGCTTAAGGTATTTAATACATGAGTATAAGGTATGTTTGTTACCTGATGTTAATTGTATGGTATAGTAGTAAGACTATGGGATCTACTGGAAAATAATGATAAGTAATAGATTCATAAAGTTACAATGTATATGTTCAGATATAAGGTAACAATTAACTTAGGGGTGTGCAGGTTGTGGAGAAGAATTGTAATAAAAGAGAGGAATTAACAATAAAGGAATTATGAATAGTAATGAGTGTGAGTGGTGTGAAGAAAGGGGTAAATGAGAGAATAATGAGAGAAGAAGTTGAGATGGTTTGGTCAATGTGGAAAGGATGACGTGATAGTCTGATATGAGTATATTGTTTTAAGCGAAAGATTGTTATACCAACCCCCGTGTGCCTAAGATGTTGAGTGTTTTGGTAAACTTCGACCGGCTGGGAGACCGAGAGAAAAGGCAGGGTGTGTAAAAAGAGAGCTTTGAAAATTAAAGAGGATGAAAATGCGGATGAGACAACGAAAGTAGTCCCTGGAAGGAGAAGGAAATGTGAGTTGGCAGAGCGAAGAATAAAGGTGCACTGATAGGAGAGAGTGGCGGGGTATTTGATATGAGGGAAGAGCATGGTTGTAAGGACAGATATCTACCTTACTTAAGTGCGTGTCCACGGGGATGATACCCTTTAACATTGACGAATTCTACCCCATTAAGTGTAGGGTCCACGGTTCGCGGTCTCAATGATAGTCTTCTGAGGGTGTGGATTAATTTATGCTATAGTCACTGTGACGAGCTCTCGACTAAATATTACATTAGGTAGCAATAAAAAGAAGGAGGGACTGAGATAAGATCTTCGCGGCACTCTAAACCTTATTTCATGAACGTGTATAATGCTATGTCACTGCCTACCTCTTGCCTCTTTTCTATATTTCCGTATCCTGCTTAATAACCGCACCTTACCAAAGAAAAATTGCACACCACCCTAATCTTCCGGTAATGACTTAGAGAGGTAAAGACGGTGAAGAAGAAAGAGAAAAGAAATATCGAGAGCAGTACCACATATTAAATAAAGTAGAGGTTGTATATATTACATCACTAAATAAAATCCTATACTGGTTATATAATAAGTGTAAACCTTATTTTATGTAAACTAATACTCTATTAATTAACCATAAATATCGTTATAGTATAGCATTTATTAAAAAGAAAAGTAAATAAATACACATAAATAAATAATTACTTATATATATATACGAAATAAATAAAAAACATTAGTCATATTATAATTGTTTATCATATGTGTTATATACTTATATACATATAATTTGTTTCAAAACTGGTAGTAATAATAATTATATTTATACAATTAAAAGGTTTGAAATTAATTGTAAATGAATAAAATGAAAATTATTAAGTTAATTAATCAATATTCTAAATTATAATCAAGTTTAATGTTAACACCTGAAACATTACCATTAAAATTTAATTTAAAAAATGGATGAAATTGCAAGACACAGAGTTAAACAAAATATTTGCTGTGATCCATTTAAGTCTCATGAACATGTAATTAAAAAAGACATACGTCTAATTTCTGAAGTGCTTGCTAAAAAATACACCAATCCAGGAATTTTTCCAGGACAGTTCTTAAGATCCTAATGAAGGAACCACGAATATTAATAGTGATACACCCCATGAAAACTATCATATGCCAATCCTGACATTGATTTAAATCTACTCAATAAATCTCTGGCTGATATTGGAGAATCGCCAGTAAAAAAGGTTAAATTATTAAAAACAAAAAGCTATGGAGGCAAAAATTTTTTAAAAATTCAGGAAACAATTTCAAAAAAACTAAAACAGATTTCTCCATCTCTTTTTATTGATTCAAACACTTCAAAGTTTGATGAGAAAATACCAACTGAGATGAGATATATTACAGCAACTAAAGATAAATTTTTTGAAACAAACTGAAATATCAAAAAAATTACAAATTTTAACTGTTTTACCAAAAAGCTGGGCTACTGTCAAAATTGAGAATGAATTTAAAGTACCTAATTATATGGCTAGGCAAGCCAAAAAAACTTGCCAAGGAAGATGGCATTTTGTCTCTGCCACAAAACAGAAAAATTTCATTTCACAAGAAACTGTTGACTTGGTATTAAAGTTTTATAAAGATGAAGAAGTGAGCAGAATTATGCCAGACAAAAAAGATTATAAATCAATTAAAAAGCTGGGACAAAAAGTTCATGAGCAAAAGTACACCTACTTTTGTGTAATTTAAAGGAATTTTATAAACTTTTTAAGAATAAATACCCAAATACTAAGATTAGTTTTTCAAAATTTACAGAACTAAGACTCAGGAGGAGCAGGAACACATGTCATTTGTGTGTGTACACATCATCAAAATGTTAAGTTGATGATTATGGTAACAGGAATCTTATCTTTAACAAAGGGTGAAAATTTTCACATATCCAAGTATCATCAGTGCCTTATATTAATTATGTGTGATCCTCCTACATATAATTGTCATTTTGGACAATGTGAAAACTGTTCATCAAAAATAGATGAACTGGGATTATTTTTAACAGAAATTTTCAACAAAAATATAATAGATGAAGTTCAGTTTAAACAGTGGCTTTCAACTGATCGATGTACATTAGAGTTACTGAGTAGATCCTCTGAAGACTTTATAGATAAATTTTGCTCAAGTCTTGTAGATCTTAAAAGCATGACTATATTGCTAAGGGGCAATCACAGTTTTGTGCCCTAAGAAAGTCTCACTTAGAAAATGGAGAAATACTGGTAATAGTAGATTTTGCTGAAAATTATTCTTTTATCTTACAAGATGATGTGCACGGGTTCCATTGGAACAACACACAAGCCACTCTGCATCCTTTTGTGTACTATTATAAAGATCAGAAATTAAAGCACTTAAATATAGTTATAGAGTCTGACTGTCCCAAACATGACACAGTTGCAGTACATTCATTTTAAAAAAATTAATACATTTCTTGCAGCAAAAATTAGATTTTCCTATCACTAAAATAATTTATTTTCCAGATGGGGCTGCTTCCCAGTATAAAAATTACAAAAATTTTATAAATTTGATATCACAAAAATGATTTTAGGATGAATGCTGCGGCACTTCTTTGCAACATCACACGGAAGGGACCGTGTGATGGCTTAGGAGGAACAGTAAAGAGACTGGGAGCAAAAGTAAGCCTCCAAAGACCATTTAATGATCAAATTATGACACCAAAACAACTGTATGATTTTTCAAAAAATATTGATGGTATATATTTTTTTTATTCCACAACTAGTGAGTGGAATGAAGAACAAAATCATTTGAACGATAGATTTGATAAAGCCACAACCATTTCAGGAACACAAAAACTACACAGCTTTGTGCCAGTGGATGAAGCTGACATGAAAGTGAAAACTGTTTCTACGATTGACGAAAGTAGAAAAGTTCGTTTAACAAAATCAGATGCAATATTATTTGAAGATGTTAAAGGATTCGTCACTGATGTGTACGATAACAAATGGTATTTGGGTTGTGTCGTAGAAACATTTATGGACACTCTTGAAGCAAAAATTACTTTTCTCAAGCCGAAGGACCATCACCATCTTTTCAATATCCTCAAAAGCCAGATATGTTAAGAGTACCTTTGGAAAACATTCTTTGCATTGTCGATCCAGTAACCGCTACAGGAAGGCCCTACAAACTTACAAATCATGAAATGTTAAAAATATCATAAAAGCTAAAGAAAAAAAGATTAATTTTAATCAGTTTGATACCGGTGGGTGGGTGGATGGGACCTGTGGCTTTTTTGCTGAGCTATAAGAAGTGGCCCTTTAGGCGATGGGGTTGCCAGTAGTATGCAGATACTGCTTGGATTGGCAGAGCCACCATTGACCATAATAAAATAAAATAGAGAAATATTTAATATTGTTGATATATATATATATATATATATATATATATATATATATATATATATATATATATATATATATATATATATATATATATATATATATATATATATATATATATATATTTTATATACTATGAATATCATATATATATATATATAACCTTATATATGTAACATATTTGATTTTATTTATTTATTTATATATATATATATATATATATATATATATATATATATATATATCTATATATATAATATATATATATATATATATATATATATATATATATATATATATATATATATATATATATATCAGGGATGGGGAGTCGAAAAAAATAAATCGACTCCCGACTCCGACTCCCAGAGTCGATTTTAAAAACAACCGACTCCCGACTCCCAGAGTCGATTTTAAAAACAACCGACTCCGACTCCCGACTCCCAATGGAAAATTATTATTATTATTATTATTATTATTATTATTATTATTATTATTATTATTATTATTATTATTAAAATTGATTGTCATAATTTAAATTATAATATTGTAAATTTTTACGTGTGCGTACGTAGGCCTACTCATAATATAAAAAGTGCCTATTTTGTTAAAAAGTGTAAATATTATTATTATTAGAAATTATTAAAATTTATTGTCATAATTCTTTTTTTTTCAATGTTTATTTAGCATATAACGATGAAAATAAAAGTAATAATAATAATAATAATAATAATAATAATAATAATAATAATAATAATAATAATAATAATAATAATAATAATAATAATAATAATAATTATTATTATTATTATTATTATTATTATTATTAGTGATTTTGTAGTTCATAAAAAAAAATTCAACATAGTTGCATTCTACTATTTCTTCAAACAAATGGACAGGACGTGCTCTCACGAATTCTTTTTATCTAGAGGTTTATATATATATATATATATATATATATATATATATATATATATATATATATATATATATATATATATATATATATATATATATATATATATATATTTTTATTTTCATATATAAATATATATATATATATATATATATATATATATATATATATATATTTCTTTTCTTTCTTTCTTCACCTTCCTCTTTGCCCCAAGATTGGGGGTAAGGTGCTGTACAAGCATCGGAAAAGAAAAGCAGTAGGAGAACATGACAAACGTCGAAAAGAAAGCCCAGCCTTACCGCCCCCTCTGTACCATTAATTAGTGAGAGCTCGTCACAGACAGAAAATCCACCCTAGAGCATCATGGGACAGCGACGGACCCTCACTATGGTAAATCGTCAATGTAAGGGTTCATCCCCTGGCCCAGGTGGCCCACAACCATGCCCCCATACAAAACCCCGCCATTCTCTCCTATCATGCACCTTTATTCTCGCCTCTGCCAAACTCACGTTTCTCTCCTTCAGACATTCGTTCACCGACTCAATCCACTTTCTCTTCGGTCTCCCAGCCGGTCGGTTCCCAACACACTTACCACGATACATCCGCTTAACCAACCGACTATCATTCATCCTTTCCACATGACCAAACCATCTCAACATACTTTCATTTATTCTCTCATTTACCCCTTTCTTCACACCACACAACTCTCTAATACGTTCATTCCTCACTTTATCAATTCTTCTCACACCTAGCATGCCCCTAAGATTGTCCATCTGAACACATTGAACTTTAGATCTATACTTCTTATTCCAGACCATAGTCTCACTACCATACAATAACACAGGTAACAACATACCCTCATGTAAGTCCCGCCTCAAGACTTAGTCCCTTTGCATTCACCAACGATTTAATTGCACCAGCCACCTTCCTGCCATTCACAACTTTCCTACTACACTCTGCATCGTCCGTTCCCTTCTCATCCAACATATACCCTAAATATTTAAACTCAGACACTTGTTCCAGCTGCTCACCATCTAACATAACTTCACACTGAGGCCATGCTGTGTTAAACGTTAAACTTCCTTACTCTTATCACGGGTTTGCGCAGGCATAACACCTGCCGATGTCTGCCAGTCCTCTCAGAGCTCTCTCAGCTAGTTCTTACTGGGACAAATGTCACTTTTAGCCAGGTAGGGCACCCTCCACTCAACTCCATTCTCCACCATTCTAACACCATTTCCTGCCATCCCCACCTCAAATTCTTTCATAACCCCATCCATATACAAATTGAATAGCCAAGGAGACATAACACAACCCTGTCTCACTCCGCTATTAATCCTAAAATAATCACCATTGACACCATTTATTCTTACACACGCTTCACTATCGTCATACATACTTTTGATTCCATTCAGAAGCCTACCACCAACACCATATATCACTAACACCTGCCATAACCCTTCCCTATTAACTCTATCATACGCCTGTTGCAAATCCATAAAACCTAAATACAATTTATTCTTCTTCTCCTCATTTTCTCAATGTTGTTTCAATGTAAAGATTTGATCCACATCCTCTACCACTCCTAAACTTACTTTTTCTACACCAATCAGTCCTTCAGTCACTCGACGCACTCTTTCAACAAAATACCAGCATATATCTACAACACTCAATAAACTTATTCCCTATAGTTCCTACAGCTCCCCTTTTCCCTTTTACCCTTATATAGGGTACTATTACCGCTCTCCTCAATCCTTTGGAACTATACCCTCTATAAACGCTTTATTACACAACTTCCAAATCCAACCAATCACCTCTTTCCCCCCTTCTTGATCATTTCACCCAGTAATTTCATCTATACCGGCAGATTTTCCATTCTTCAACTTTTCACTCCACCCATTACCTCCTCCTTACTAATAACCTCATCCCCAAAATACCTATTCCTTCTTGCACCATCAAACCCACACACATTCACTATCACCTCTTCATTACTGTTAATATTGTGCAGATTTTCGAGTGTTCTTTCCACCTCCTCTCACACTATATTTTTTTAGTAGTGTTGTTATTATCTTTATGTCTTATCAAGTTATAAAGCATCTATTCATTATTCTAAGCAGATTCCCCTTATTCTCATTCTTAACCTTCCTTCCAGAAGAGCTTACTATTCCCTTGTAAGTCCCCATTCATCCTCCTTCCAAACTGTTCATTTACCTCTTGTTTTCTCCTACGTATACACCTTTTAGTATTTCTTTTTTCCTCCTTACTATAATTCAAATCTTTCTTTGAGTCTTCATCTGCCTCTTGCTTTTAATTCCCAGTTTTCAACCCACTTCTTTTGCACAACACTTTCATCACTCATGTTTCCACCATTCACTGTTAACATTCTTACTTCCTACTTTAGCATCCACATACTTCCTTTGCACTACTAACAATTGCTTCCTTCATTTGCCCCAGATTTGTTCAGTATCAACTTGTTCACATTCAACCGTTTTACTAGCGAGCGCTCTTACATACTTATCCTTATTGTCTTGCTCACTTAACTTCTCACTCTTAATTTTACCTACTTCCTTTCGTATCACCTTCCTCTCCATCCAAGCCCCCACTAACTTAATTTTACATAGAACAACATAATGATCGGATAATCCCATTCCTAAACCCCTAACTGATTTAACATCCAAAACATACTTCAACATCTCCTTCTTCACCAACACTAAATCAATCATACTTTTCACTTCGATACCATCTCTACCTACACCAACTCTAGTATACTTATGGATACTCTTGTGTTTAAAGAAAGTATTACTTACACACATACCTCTCTCTTCACAGAAATCAATCACCTTCCTACCATTCTCATTTTCTCCCGCCACCCCAAAACCCCCTGTTATACCATCCCTTTTTTGATCACCTATCCAACCATTCAGGTCCCCCAAAACTATCAATCTGAAGCTCCTACTCACCCCATCAAAACATCATTCAGATTATCCCAAAAAATCGTACTCTCTTCAACGTTTCCCTCAGATGGACCATACGTCACAACCACACATACCTTGACCTTTTCAAACTTAAATTTAACCATTAGAATTCTAGGACTCACACAATCAAGTCTACCATAGCTTCATACCACAGGTCACTCATCAAAATTGCAACTCCTCCTCCCCCTCTCACATTCTCACTTCCACACCAGCACACATTTCACATCACACCTCTCCAATTTCACCTTTTAATTTCATATTAGTTGCAGTCACAGGCAAATCAAATTTACCCTTTTCTAAATACATCCATCACCTCTCTCCTCTTCTCCCTCAACATTTATTCCTCTGACATTCCATGTACCCATACGATTCATACAGTTTCGCCGAAAGATAGAAGGCCGTTTACGGCGATCACGACCTTCTCCGAGGCCTGCATTAACATTCCTGGCAAGAAATAGATGGTAGTAGGCAGCCAACCCAACTATCACCGTCCCTTAGTCGGCTCCTACGACACGCAGGACATACGATGTGGGCAATTCTTTCTCCCCCACACACAGGGATATGAGTAGTAAGGATGTCTGTGATAAAGAGGGTGGATTGAAAGAATGGAAAATTTATGAAAAATGAGGGGAAAGAAAGAAGGTTGAAAGAAAGTGCATGTGGTAAATGCTAATGCACGAATGCATAACAAATGCACATACACGTGCTGGGGGTCGGAGGGTTCACACAAAAGACCCATCTGCATTGGTTCTCACAGCTATGCCATGCCCAAGTTAACAAGAACATAACACCACTATGAGAATCAAATACACCCTTCCTATATATATATATATATATATATATATATATATATATATATATATATATATATATATATATATATATATATATATATATAATATATATATATATATATATATATTTCTTTAGACTGAAATTCACTATAAATATATATATATATATATATATATATATATATATATATATATATATATATAAAGGTCAATATCTCTATTTGCATCATTTAAGCCGAATTTTTATTTGGGCGGTAGGGGATGAACTACTGGTTTCTCAAGAAAAATATTAACGTATTCGGACTCAGGGAAAAAAAATACCATAGAAAATGTTAAAATATCGCTGGAAAAAGTTTTTCTTTTCTTTTAATATAAGGAAAAATTAAAAATAAACAACTTAAATTGGCTACAAACAAATGTCAAAATAAAAAAATGTACGTCTTTTATAATAAAAATTCAATTAAGTTTTCCAAATTTTTGTGTGAAAAGTTTATACAAAATTGTTTTGGGAGTCAAAAGGAGTCGTTTTTTTTAAATCGACTCCCGACTCCGACTCCTTACCCCTGAAAACGCTCGACTCCCGACTCCCCACCCCTGATATATATATATATATATATATATATATATATATATATATATATATATATATATATATATATATATATATATATATATATATAATAATAATAATAATAATAATAATAATAATAATAATAATAATAATAATAATAATATAAGAATATATATATACATATAATAATACAATATATAATAATAATAATAATAATAATAATATAATAATAATACATATATATATAATATGCAAGAAAAATGAGTGTAATATATATATATAATAATATATATAATATATATATATATATATCTGCATTATTTCAACTCTAAACATCCAAATATTAAATTTACATTTGAAACTGAAGAAAATAATTCCCTGGCATTTCTTGACATCAATATTTACAAGGACAACGACAAATTTCAGACTAGTGTTTATAGGAAGCCAACATTTACCGGATTGACCACTAAGTATGATTCTTTCATCCCTCATATTTATAAAGTTAATTTGGTGAAAACTTTATTTGACAGAGCATATAAAATTTCTTCGTCTTATATTAATCTGTCAGATGAATTAAACTTCCTGAAAACACTTTTTCTGAAAAATGGATTCCCCGGCTTTCTCATTGAAAATATTTTTAGAAAACAGCTCTCTTTAAAATTTCAACAACCTCTTCCGGCCAAATTAACTGTATCTAAAGAGCTTTTATTTCTCAAGTTGCCATTTTTGGGGAATGTGAGTTACCAAATTGAAAGGAAAATTAATGAAATTTTAAAAATTAATTACCCCCATCTTAATCTAAAACTGATTTTTAATAATGACAACAAAATTGGTAAATTTTTCAAGTCTAAGGAAAGACTTCCTACACCTTTTTGCTCATCGGTAATATATAAATATAACTGTGGTGGCTGTGATGCCGCATATATTGGGAAGACTACTCGAAGTCTTTCAACCCGCATCGCTGAGCACAAAGGTGTTTCCTTCAGAACTTTGGAACAATTACATCATCCCCCCTATTCGGCTATTAACTCGCATTCTCTACAATCAAATCACCCTATAATGGATTCAAATTTTAAAATTTTAGATTTCGAACATGAGCCGGATCTCCATTTGTTAGAATCTTTGTATATATGGCACCACAAACCCAAGTTAAATGAAAATTTGCATTCTGATAATATCATAATTTTGAAGTGAGATTTCGCAATTTAACAATGCTTTTTCTGAAATGCTATATTTTATATACTTATTTATTTATTTTATATTCCAAATTGTAAGTTTATTATTTTTTATTCATTCTACTTTTAGCCTTGAGAATGGGTAGAAGATTTGATCACCCGAAACTAGTCGGCAATAGATTTTGTAATAAAAATGTTTAAGTTTGTTTTGGTCCTTTTAGCTGTTATATATATATATATATATATATATATATATATCTTCTTCTTTATCTACCTCTTTTCCCCAAGACTGGGGGTAAGGTGCGTGTCATGTATCGGAAAAGAAAAGTAGTAGAAGAATATAACAAAAGTCGAAAAGAAAGCCCAGCCTTACCGCCCCCTCTGTACCATTAATTAGTGAGAACTCGTTGCAGACAGAAAATCCACCCTAGAGCTTCACGGGACCGCGACGGACCCTCACTATGGTAAATCGTCAATGTAATTATGCCCCCTTATTCTCGCCTCTGCCAAACTCACATTTCTCTCCTTCAGACATTCGTTCACTGACTCAATCCACTTTTTCTTCGGTCTCCCAGCCGGTCAGTTCCCAACACACTCGCCACTATACATCCGCTTAACCAACTGACTATCATTCATCCTTTCCACATGACCAAACCATCTCAACATACTTTCATTTATTCTCTCATTTACCCCTTTCTTCAAACCACACAACTCTTTATCACGTTCATTCCTCATTTTATCAATTCTTCTCACACCTAGCATGCCCCTAAGATTGTCCATCTGAACACATTGAACTTTAGATCTATACTTCTTATTCCAGACCATAGTCTCACTACTATACAATAACACAGGTAACAACATACCCTCATGTAAGACCCTAGCGCACTTAAGACTTAGTCCCTTTACATTCACCAACGATTTAATTGCACTAGTATATATATATATATATATATATATATTTAATATATATATATATATATATATATATATATATATATATATATATATATATATTATTTATATATTTATTATTTATAATTTTAATATGAAGTGCATAAATATTTTTAGGTTTACAAATATATAATTATTTTACTCTCATTAAATTTAGAAAGTACTCAAATAAAGAATATGCAGTTAAATTTAAGATGGCATATGTAGTCATATACGTGTATTTATGAGAAATGTGAAAACAAGACCTGGTTAATTAAACTTTTATAACTTTCGTTCCCATTAGAACCCCACTAAAAGATTTTTTTTGAATTTTAAAGAAAAATTGGCAAAGAATTTTTGGTGAACTTTTCAAAAAAAATTGATGACCACCTCAAAAAAGTTATTGAGGTCAGGTCATTATATTTTATTGACCT
>JABUQX010128678.1:0-5000 GCA_015478945.1 Trachelipus rathkii
AAAGGAAGAGAAGAATAGTGTACACACAATGATTCAGAAAGAAAGCCCAGCTTTTACAACCACTCCATCTATCGCTATTAGTTGAGAGAATTATCCGTTCTAGCAGTCAGAAATCCACCCTAAAGCTTCATGAGGGCTTCACGGGACAGCGACGGACTCTCACTATGGCATATCGTCATCAGAGTAAGATTTATTCAATTTATAATATACACCCACGGGACCTAAAGGTGGACCACTAAGAACAAACATTAATAATCACCATACCATCACGAAACAACTACCGCCATTCACTATAATCCTATTATTGATTTACACCTTTCTTCTCAGCCTCTTCACGCTCAAACTCAACACATTTCCTCTTCTCTCAGACGATATACCATTTTATTACTGAACTCAATCCACACTTTTTAATATTTTTAGCGGTATAAAATAATACATCCACAAGCCAGTCTGATCCCAATAATTACACTCACCCTTTCTAAATAGCACTTATTTCTATGGATCGATTTCTTTAATAGCCAATTTCCGTAGGCGTGAAAATCATTTTTCAGATAACCTCCTTTACCAACTCAATTTTCCTTTCCACATGACCAAACCATATTACATTAACCGTACTTCATCCTATTATTATGGGTCTCAAAATATGGTGGGCTCACAATCAACGTTAAATAGGTTATACAAAGGAAGGCGCAAGTGGCGATAATTCTTATCATCAGAGGAATAAGGGACCGCCAGGTCATCATAATTAACGTTTTATTTTAAATATCATCATACAATTATTTATGAAATAAATTCCTTTGCTCTTATCATCGCATTTTTTATTATCGACCACGGTAATTGAATTGTCCACATAATGACGATTTAGTTAACTACGAGTAAAAGAAAACTTTGGGTAAAAAGTATTCATAAATATTTCCGCCTCAAGGTTGTATTAACCGCCATTAACACAAAGTTATATTATCTCAGCTTAATGTAACTAATTAAGCTATATATATTAAATATATATACACAGGTAACATACCCTCAATGTAAGACCCTAGCGCGACTCTAACGACTTGTCTCATGTTACATCTACAGGCAACGATTTAATTGAACAATACCTAGCAACCATGTTATTACTCAATCACCATTAATCACACACTTTCCTACTACACTCTGCATCATTACCGTTCGCGTACTATTATTCATCCATACACATATATAAATACTAAATATTATTAATAATAACATCAAAGACACTTGTTCCAGAACTGGGTTTTACTACCATCTAATAACATAACCATTCACTAATAAACCGAGAGACTGTCCTCACTCGGCAACGCGTAACGCTTCACTTAACTTATTTACTAACGCTTTTATACACACCCCTGCCATTAAATTCTCATCAACCAATCCTCTCAAAACTTCACTTCAGTCAGAATTTCACTCTAGATATTAATATTACACAAAACATCAGCATATCATGTACTCAGCATATATAAAATGATGATAGGGGTACTTCTACAATCTCTTCTCCACTATCCATCCATAATAATATAATCTTAACATTACTCCATTTAACGTATTACTTGCCTAGCATAACGGTAGTTCTCCCGACTGGGTATATCGTTATGCTTAATTCTAATGAATACGGTTACCCCTAAAGCTACAGAAATAAACTACACAATAGCACATAACTAATTTGACCGAGGAATTACTATAAAAAGTCAACATCTACTGGCACTAACTCTTTCCTCTGAGCCGTTATCGTGTTCTAAAACCTTCCTTTGACGGTTTTTCACTAAACATCTTTTTTGTGTTGGGGCCTTGGTTTTCTACCTCGGTTACGTTTTGGCGAAATGCAGGTAAATATTGAACAGCGGGGTAAGCTAAATCAAATTCCTGTGTGAAACGTAACAAGTCTGCCACTGAGACATTTGCTTATTTAAACGATAGCTTTGGAAAATGCCCAACTTATTCGAGAAACTATGGTTTTTAAGTGCACAACAGCCTTTCAAAGAGGCCGCAGAAAATGGTTTGAGACGACCCTCTGTTGCGAGAATAAATTCGATCCAACAAACGATGAAAAATGTGGAAAGTAGTTTTAGACGCTGTGATGGAGAGAGACCGGCGGTTCAGTGTCAGAGTGATTGCAGAAGAAACTGTTTGGATAAAAATGCAGTTCATAGAATTTTAACGAACCATTTGCACATGCGAAAAATTTGTTCAAAACTAGTGCCAAAAGACTTGTTTGTGGAGCAGAATGCGAACAGGGTCAAAATTTGTCAATATTTACTTGAAAGACTCGAAATGGAGCACAATTTTTTTAGATAAAGTTATAACAGGCGATGAATCATGGGTTTTTTGAGTACGATCCTGCAACCAACGGCAAAGTGCGGAATGGCACACAATAAAATTCTCCTCGTTCCTGAAGAAAAGCACGTATGAGCAAGTCCAAGGTGAAATCACTGATTATTGTTTTTTTTCGACCCCTGGTATTGTGCACAAGGAATTTGTACCATCAGGACATACAGTTAATCACGTCATTTACAAAGATGTCTTGGAAACGACTTGCGAAAACGAGTTCAGCGATATCAGAACAGAGCAGGCAGACTATGGGTGCTGCAACCAAGATAACGCTCCATCATCAAACTGCCCGCTCTCATTATGAGTATTTCTGCGAAGAAAAAACAGTTCAAGTACTTCCACATCCTTCATACAGCCCAGATTCTAGCTGTGCGATTTTTACCTCTCACTAAGTGGAGAAATGAAGTTGAAAGGGTCATCATTTTTGGAAACGATGTAAAAAACAAATAATACCGTAACAACTTGAAACCAAACACCCTTCAGGAAAAATGACTTCCGGTACTGCAATGAACAGTGGAAGAAACGTTGAGCCGCTGCGTAACCTCACCAAGGGTCATACTTCGAAGGAGATAACTTGTAAACCAAGTACATAATTAAATAATCGACTTCAAAGTACATTTTACTTTTGGGATATTAGTATATATATATAAATATATATAATCATATATATATATATAATATATATATATATATATATATATAATATATATATATATATATATAATATATATATATATATATATATATATATTTATATATATATATATATATATTTATATATATATTAATATATATATATATATATATAATATATATATATATATATATATATATATTATATATATATATTATATATATATTATATATATATAATATATATATCACTCCTGCAATATTAATTTATTATATACAATCAAATTATTTAGACTACACTATATTATATGTCTTATAACATACAAATACTTTCACTTAATTATCCTATATACATATACTTAGAGATTCCATTTCAATTAAGCCTACCTCACCAACACCATATATCACTAACGTACCTGCCATAGAGGTTTTCCTATTAATCCTATATATGCCTGTTTTTGCAAATTAAGCCATAAACACCTTAAAATTACATTTAAATATTCTTCTTCTCCCTCATTTCTTACATTATCATAAATTTGTTTAATCAAATGTAAAAGATTAATGATCGTCACATTATTATTAATATATATATAAATACATCAGCCTCTACCTTCAGTCAGTATAGAAAATTATTACAAACGCGAATTATCTCATTTTTCTCCAGAACACCATTCACTATATAAAATTACCTAAGCATATTAATCTTACTCACCTTACATACAACTCTATATTAAAACTTAAAATTATCCCATATATAATGATTAATTCTTAGCAGTTCGCCCTTTCTTACTCACTTTACCCATTATATATATTATAAGGGTAACTAAAAATTTAACTTATTATGCTACTCTATAACTTTCAATCTACTCATCTGGAAAACTTAAATACCCTTACATAAACGCTTTATTACAAACAACTTTTATACCAATCCAATCAATCACCATCGTCGCTCCGTTCTTGAATCATTTCCACCAAAATAATTTATTTATTACATTCTATATCTGCAAAAGATTTACGCATTACTTTACTCAACTATTATTAAATATATTAATATAATATATATATTTTAAATATATATATATATTATTATATAAATTCAAGTTATTTACTTTCAATTGGATTAAATAAAAATAAAATCACTAATATACAACACTTGGAATTAAGAAAATTAATTACCATAAAAGTATATTTATTATTAGCAGTGGGATGACAATAAATTATATTTATTTATTATCCCTATATTCACATATAATTTTATGAATTAATATCTTTGTAAAAACAAATTCAATCTCATATATCTAACCATATATTATATAGGGGCTATTTAATATATGTCAAAATAAAATTATAATTAAATCATATTTATCTTTGTCGGTCTAGCAATAATCAAATTCTCTCCAGTAAGAGGATAAGAAATAATCTATATAATACTTATGTGTGGACCTTTTTCACACCATTATACATTCAATTAATATAGAATGGAGTATGGTTAATAGGAAATCGAAAATTCATAGCCGACAGAGAGGTATTACTGCATAAAATGACTTACGACTCTTTTACTATTATATCTGGAGCTGTTCAGAGTAGTACCTCAATCATGAGATTAGTACACATTTTAAACAAGGCCAGCCTCCGCATCAATTTGATATTATCTTATGAATTCCTCTGACAGGTGCTTTTCAAAGTTATCTTATTATGAGCAAGTTTATAAAAAGTGCTGGACGAAGTGATCAGCGGAGTTAATAAGTCAGATATTAATTTTTTACAATTTAAAATTAAGCCATAGTTTAGAACATACCCATAATGGATGATATGGTTCATTCACCTTGTAATATTTCAATAATAATGAGAACGAAAAGCGCTTAACACAGCGTAGACTTAATCTTAGCATACGCCTCCGTATTAGACACATATATACAAATATCACTATTAACTCTAACTAAATGACCACTATTTAATTGATCTACAGACAACCCACCTCTTAACAAATACTTCAGATTTTGCCAAGTTGGTTCCACTAA
>JABUQX010128678.1:12500-15000 GCA_015478945.1 Trachelipus rathkii
GGTTTATATGGCTCTCCAATTCAAGCCCTAAGGACCTTACGAGGAATTTCTGGAACTTTACTTCACGCGTCGAGCGTTGCATGTATGTTGGGGGAACTAGATGGGGACTCACGGTGTGGGTTAAGGGGCTGCTTCTAAAGTCTCTAACTGGATGTATCTTCTATGGCACCAGCGTAATCGCTCTGAAAAGCACCAAACGGAATCAAATACCACAGTAAAAGCTCAAAGTGGGATAATTTACAAAGATCAAATAATTTAATTAAAGTAAATTAGGCACAAATACTAATATTGTTCAGTAAGTACACCACCAACACTACAAGATGGACAGGCATCTTTACCACCAATCCATAATTAAAATTTTGGGTATGGTATAGTTTTTTTTCAAAAAAAAAAAAAAAACATTATGCCCAATAAATATGATTAATGTGTCATAGCAGAATAAGAGGAGGAAATTTCTATTAAGGAATCTTAGTAAAGGATAAAAATAAATTTAATTGAAGTTGTGTTGCTGAATAAAAATCTTAAATTCCTCGTACTTTTTTTTAAAGAAATTGGCTTCTATAGTTAAGATAATAAGGAAACCATAAAACCTCCAATGACAATCTCTTTTGGAAGTAATTAGAAATCTAAATATACTAAAAGTTGGGAGAACCTTAGACTGAGTCTCACTCTAGGAAATAATCCACTCGTACGCCAGATGTAGACCTTACATTTCTTTAGGGGAGGAGAGGTATCACTGGAAGCTAAAGGGTTTATAACGCGGACCTATCCCCATTTTTACCGAGCAAGAACAAGGAAAAATAGGGTGACTTAGAATATAAAACCTTCCTGGCAACTGGGACAATAATCTCACTCCTTATCTCGGGTGTTGTAAAAGCAATTTTGTCGGTGTCGAGAGAATAAGTAAAATCCCCGAATGGAACTATTGATCATATATATATAGGAGATAATATTTTTGGTAAATGGATTATATCTAAATGATTTCTTTCTTAATTAGTTCAATATTATTATAAATATGACTTATTTAATTTCTTAATTGTATTTAAGGCATGATTAGTATTGATATTGGACAAAAAATTATTTACTATCGTAAGATCTTATCTTTGCTGCCCAAAAATAGTTTGTTTTAGAGTTTACCCTATTAATATAACTCAATAACTATTAATTAGCAACTAAATGAGATCGATAAAATGAATTATTACAAGTTTAAAAGAAGTTGATAAACGTCTATAATAAAGTAACAATATCAATACGACTATTAATATTAACTTCAAAGAAGTTATTATAGAGAAAAATCTATCAAATCTTTCAAAATCCTTGAAGTGTTATTAATCTCAGATTAATAGTCTGAAAAAAATAAAATAAAAAAAAGTTGGTTAATTTTTAATGGATTGTGTTTCATCATTTCTAAAGTGTATATAATAGCCTTTTATTTCACAATTAAGGTTTTAAAGAGAAGAATAAATATTAAAAAAATAAGAAATGAGTACCTTATATATAACAATATGGAACAAGTGAGCTTGTATGAGCATTCCTTTTAAAAAAAAGTCAAACTATCATATAAAAGAGAGAATAACATTGAAGCCACGGCCAATAAAGACAACCTGACATAAATCTTACACACATTATCAGTCATAAGATACAATACACACCAAAGTTTACCTAAGCAAAGATAAAATTGAGAGACACTTTGCCTCTCCTTCAAGGAGAAAATACCACAATACCAAAGACCCAGTCGGTATCGAGGCCAGAACTGTGGAGAAAAAACAATACCACTTCACCAGGAAATTTTCGGCTCATATTACTCATATGTAATACGAGGCTTAGATCCTAGCAAAGGCACCTTGGGAAATTGACAATCCTTTAATTTGAGAGAGAGCCAACTGTTAAGGGATGACGGAGACTTACACGCGTTCAACTGGAGCGGAGGGGTACAACCATTTTTTTACCTCCGGTTTCCCCTTCGGATTTGCTCAAATCTAGATTTAACAATTATTCTATCACATGGGGCCACAAGGACCGGCGTAAATTTATATATAAGGCTTGTTCTATCTTAAATGATCCTTTCTTGAATGCAAAACCTTTTGATTTGAGGAGACATCAATAGCGTAAAAAGGCGTCGAGTTAATTGGCATCTGTCCCTCAGGAATACAATGTCGAGGATGACTCGATTCTAATCATTAATATCGGAGGAGGAGGCACAAGTGCGATATGTTTTCGAGGTGTCTATTGGCTTGCTTATTCAAATTTTGTAGTAAAATAGGAGAGAATGGCGCCTAAGAGATGTATTAGAATGGAACAGAGAGTGAAGGCGCTTTAGAAGATGTATGCACATAATAAAATTTTGGGAAGATGAAGTGAGAGGTACCTAGCTCTTATTATAGTTGCCGATATTTGGTTTTGGTTTGGCGACTCCTAAAGAGGATTCAAATCAAGAAATAAGATTGAGGTAGAGGTTGGTTCGAGTTTGATCAAGGCGATGTAAGAAAAATCAGCCAGG
>JABUQX010128678.1:20000-22500 GCA_015478945.1 Trachelipus rathkii
TGGTTTTGGCTATGGCGGAATCTGAAAGAGAGTTTGAGAGGATTGGTATATGGAGAAGAATTTGGAAGACTGTGTCCAAAAGAGGGGGTTTGGAAAAAGTAAACGTAGTTAAGAGTAAGGTTATGGTTGTGAGAAGAGAGTCCTCGGTGTGAAGTTCAATGTTAGATGGTGAGCAAGCTGGAAAAAGTGGTCTGAGTTTAAATATTTAAGATAAATTTGGAACATAGAAGGGAATGGATGCATGCAAAGAGTGGTAGTAAGGAGAGATGTGAATGGCAGGAAGGTTGGCTGAAGCAATTTAAATCGTTTGGTGGAATAAAGGGACTAGGTCTTGAAGTGCGCTAGGGTCTTTAACATGAGGTTGCCCTGTTACCCTGTGTAATGTATAGTAGTGACACTATGGTCCCTGGAACTGGGTATTGAAATCTAAGTAACAATGTGTTCAGATGGACAATCTTAGGGGTGTGTTAGGTGTAAGAAGAATTGATAAAATTGGGAATGAACGTGGTAGAGAGTTGTGTGGTGTGAAGAAGGGGTAAATGAGAGAATAAATAAATGGAAGTACGTTGAGATGGTTTGGTCATGTGGAAAAGATGGAAGATAGTCGGTTGGTTAAACGGATGTATAGTGGTGAGTGTGGTGGGAACAAACGGCCTGGGAGACAAAGAAAAAGTGGATTGAATCAGTAAAGGAATGCCTGGAGGAGAGAAATGTGAGTTTGGCAGAGGCAAGAAGAAAGGTGCATAACAGGTGTGAATGACGGGGATATGTGAAGGGGTATGGTTGTACCCCACCTGGGCCAATGGATGAACCCCACATTGACGAGATGCTATAGTGAAGGTCCGTCGCGGTCCCGTGAAGCTCTATGGTGGATTTTCTGACTGCGACGATTTCTAACAAAAAGGTATAAAGGGGGCGGAAAGGCTTCATATTCTTCTACTACTTTTCTGTTTCCGGTGCATGTTACGCACCTTACCCCCAGTCTTGGGGAGAGAAGATGGGTAATGATGATGGATGATGATATGATGATGATGATGATGATGATTGATATTATATTATATTAATATATATATAATTATATATATATATATATATATACTATATAGTATATATATATATATATAATATATTTATATATATATATATACTTAATAATATATATATATATATATTATTATAATACGATATATATATATATATATCATATATATATATATATACTATATATATATATAATATATAGTATATAATATATATAATATATAATATATATATATATAATATAATAATAAAATATAATGAAGTTTTAATAAAGTACTTGTACTTGTCTTGGAGTACTTGATAGCCATGTACTTGTTACTTGTACTTGTACTGAACAAATTCTATAGTACTGTACTTGAACCATTCTAGAGTACTGTACTTGTACTTGGTACTTGACAGAAATGTACTTGAACCCAAGCCCTGATATATATATCAATATTTTAAATTAAGGTAATAAGAATTTACTCGAGAATTGAAGAATATACATACAATACAGACTCATATATATAGATATATATCATTTAGTTAATTTTATAGTTAAATAAGTAGGTATATTTACTAACATAAAATCTTGTGTGTTGGCGTATATGTATGCTATTAATAATAATGTGTGTGCGTATTTTGCTGGCTGGTAATATATAATCGTGTTATTCTTTATTGGCACTTTATCAGAGCAGCATAGAATGAAATCTAACTTTATGTCATTCTTAATTAAGCTACTTTTTAAACTTCAAAATTTATTGGTTTTATTGTTAAAGTTTCGTCCGTTTGCTTAAAATTATTATTATTATTATTATTATTATTATTATTATTATTATTATTATTATTATTATTATTATTATTATTATTAAAATTATTATTAAAATTATTATTAAAATTATTATTAATATTATTATTAAAATTATTATTATTATTATTATTATTATTTATTTTATTATTATTATTATTTATTATTATTAAAATTATTATTATTATTATTATTATTATTATTATTATTATTATTATTATTATTATTATTATTATTATAATTATTATTTGTAGTAATAGTAATACTATAACTATTACTGTTAGTTTTAGTGCTAGAGTATTACTAAAAAGTAAAATAAGATCAAAAGGAATCTGATTGAACCTTCTGGTCATGCGAGATCCCAAATTCCCATAAAAAGACGAAGGGCGCGACGCCCACTGAACGTTCAACTTCTCGGAACGCCCAACGCCCATCAGAGGTCATAAAAAAGGTCACCATGAGAATATTTCCTGAAGGAAGAGTATTGGGGAGGGGGGAGGTTGAGTGGGGTGTAGCGAGCTTGATATATATCTTTTTTATTTCTATAATGAAATAATAATGATAGCAATAGTGTGGCATGTAATTTAGTTAAGTTATTTATAGCTTTTGTTTTAAAAGTAATTGGATAAGCTACGAGATGTTTTTTCAGGGTGGGGATTTTTTTCAGGGGTG
>JABUQX010128678.1:25000-29651 GCA_015478945.1 Trachelipus rathkii
GAGAGAGAGAGAGAGAGAGAGAGAGAGAGAGAGAGAGAGAGAGAGAGAGAGAGAGAGAGAGAGAGAGAAATTAAATTAAAGATATACATATATAGATAGATAGATAGATAGATAGATAGATAGATAGATAGATAGATAGATAGATAGATAGATAGATAGATAAATAAATATATATATATATATATATATATATATATATATATATATATATATATATATATATATATATATATATATATATAACATATATATATATATCTATCCACTATATATATATGATAGATAGATAGATAGATAGATAGATAGAAAGCAAGCAGCGATTATCTGAGACGCCATAATAACCATATAAATAAAATTAATTAGCTCTTATAGGATCATTCAGTTACCATTTATGAGAGGTTCCTCTCTCCTTTACACTCAGGATTATAGTTAATTTCCATCAGTCATTTATCCTTTATTTACAAACACAATAGTATAAATGTTTTTACTCAATGAGAATTTATTTTATCTTACGATTTTATAACCATGCTAAAGCAATTTGCTTTGTTTTTTATATATATATATATATATATATATATATATATATATATATATATATATAAATATATATATAAAGAACATATATATATATATATATATATATATATATATATATATATATATATATATATATATATATATATATTACAGACAGCATTTACCCACAAACTACAAAAGATATAGCTTAGGGCCCCGGTATAGGGGGAGAAATTTAAGATTAGAAACAGAACGATAAAAATAAAGAAAAATATATAAGTTAAGTTAACAAACCGTACCTAGTAATATATATATATATATATATATATATATATATATATATATATATATATATATATATATATATATATATATATATATATATATATATATATATATATATATATATTTCCATTTTTTAATGGTGCACTTTTCTCTTTTGCGTTCATATTCTTTACACACTCATCCTCCAGGCAACATATTACTGACCACCATTTATCCACATATCATATACACATGATTAAAGTACACACCCCTCTTCTAGATAACACTTTACAGACATCCCTACTACTCATATCCCTGTGTGTGGGGGAGAAAGAATTGCCCACATCGTATGTCCTACGTGTCGTAGAAGTCGACTAAGGGACGGTGGTAGTTGGGTTGGCTGCCTACTACCATCTATCTCTTGCCAGGAATGCTAATGCAGGCCTCGGAGAAGGTCGTGATCGCCGTAAACGGCCTTCTATCTTTCGGCGAAATTGTATGAATCGTATGGGTACATGGAATGTCAGAGGAATAAATGTTGAGGAGAAGAGAGAGGTGATGGATGTATTTAGAAAGGGCAAATTTGATTTGCTCGCTGTGACTGAAACAAAGATGAAAGGAAAAGGTGAAATTAAGTGGTGTGATGTGAAATGTGTGCGTGCTGGTGTGGAAGAGAATGAAAGAGGGAGAGAAGGAGTTGCAATTTTGATGAGTGACCTGTGGTACAAAGCTATGGTAGACTTTGATTGTGTGAGTCCTAGAATTCTAATGGTTAAATTTAAGTTTGAAAAGGTCAAGGTATGTGTGGTTGTGACGTATGGTCCATCTGAGGGAAACGTTGAAGAGTACGATTTTTTGGGATAATCTGAATGATGTTCTGGATGGGGTGAGTAGGAGCTTCAGATTGATAGTTTTGGGGGACCTGAATGGATGGATAGGTGATCAAAAAAGGGATGGTATAACAGGTGGTTTTGGGGTGGAGGGAGAAAATGAGAATGGTAGGAAGGTGATTGATTTCTGTGAAGAGAGAGGTATGTGTGTGTAAGTAATACTTTCTTTAAACACAAGAGTATCCATAAGTATACTAGAGTTGGTGTAGGTAGAGATGGTATCGAAGTGAAAAGTATGATTGATTTTGTTTGGTGAAGAAGGAGATGTTGAAGTATGTGTTGGATGTTAAATCAGTTAGGGGTTTAGGAATGGGATTATCGGATCATTATGTTGTTCTATGTAAAATTAAGTTAGTGGGGGCTTGGATGGAGAGGAAGGTGATACGAAAAGAAGTAGGTAAAATTAAGAGTGAGAAGTTAAGTGAGCAAGACAATAAGGATAAGTATGTAAGAGCGCTCGCTAGTAAAACGGTTGAATGTGAACAAGTTGATACTGAACAAATCTGGGGGCAAATGAAGGAAGCAATTGTTAGTAGTGCAAAGGAAGTATGTGGATGTGCTAAAGTAGGAAGTAAGAATGTTAACAGTGAATGGTGGAATGAAGAGGTGATGAAAGCGGTTAAAGGTAAAAAAGAAGCGTGGTTGAATGTACTAAAAGCAAATGATGAAGAATCAAAAGTAAGATGCTTGGAATTATATAAGGAGGAAAAAAGAAATACTAAAAGGTGTATACGTAGGAGAAAACAAGAGGTAAATGAACAGTTTGGAAGGAGGATGAATGAGGACTTACAAGGGAATAGGAAGCTCTTCTGGAAGGAAGCGCGAAAAGTTAAGAATGAGAATAAGGGGAATCTGCTTAGAATAATGAATAGGGATGGTGCCTTTGTAACTGATGAAATGGATGTGAGAGAGTGTGGAAAGAACACTTCGAAAATCTGCACAATATTAACAGTAATGAAGAGGTGATAGTGAATGTGTGTGGGTTTGATGGTGCAAGAAGGAATAGGTATTTTGGGAATGAGGTTATTAGTAAGGAGGAGGTAATGGGTAGAGTGAAAAAGTTGAAGAATGGTAAATCTGCAGGTATAGATGAAATTACTGGTGAAATGATCAAGAACGGAGGCGAGATGGTGATTGATTGGATTTGGAAGTTGTGTAATAAAGCGTTTATAGAGGGTATAGTTCCAAGGGATTGGAGGAGAGCGGTAATAGTACCCTTATATAAGGGTAAGGGAGAAAAGGGGAACTGTAGAAATTATAGGGGAATAAGTTTATTGAGTGTTGTAGGGAAGGTATATGCTGGTATTTTGGTCGAAAGAGTGCGTCGAGTGACTGAAGGACTGATTGGTGAAGAACAAGGTGCTTTTAGGAGTGGTAGAGGATGTGTGGATCAAATCTTTACATTGAAACAAATGATTGAGAAAATGAGAGAGAAGAATAAATTGTATTTAGGTTTTATGGATTTGCAACAGGCGTATGATAGAGTTAATAGGGAAGGTTTATGGCAGGTGTTAGTGATATATGGTGTTGGTGGTAGGCTTCTGAATGGAGTCAAAAGTATGTATGACGATAGTGAAGCGTGTGTAAGAATAAATGGTGTCAATGGTGATTGGTTTAGGATTAACAGCGGAGTAAGACAGGGTTGTGTTATGTCTCCTTGGTTATTCAATTTGTATATGGATGGGGTTATGAAAGAATTCGAGGTGGGGATGGCAGGAAATGGTGTTAGAATGGTGGAGAATGGAGATGAGTGGAGGGTGCCCTACCTACTATATGCGGATGATTTGGTTCTGTGTGGCGAATCTGAAGAGAGTTTGAGAGGATTGGTAGAGAGATTTGGCAGGGTGTGTAAAAGGAGGGGCTTGAAAGTAAACGTGGATAAGAGTTAGGTTATGGTTGTGAGTGAGGACACTCCTCAGTGTGAAGTTATGTTAGATGGTGAGCAGCTGGAACAAGTGTCTGAGTTTAAATATTTAGGGTATATGTTGGATGAGAAGGGAACGGATGATGCAGAGTGTAGTAGGAAAGTTGTGAATGGCAGGAAGGTGGCTGGTGCAATTAAATCGTTGGTGAATGTAAAGGGACTAAGTCTTGAGTGTGCTAGGGTTTTACATGAGGGTATGTTGTTACCTGTGTTATTGTATAGTAGTGAGACTATGGTCTGAAATAAGAAGTATAGATCTAGGTTAATGTGTTAAGATATGGTTGTCTTAGGAAATTGTGCTAGGTGAGAAGGAGTATTCAGAGAGGAATGAACATATTAGAGAGTGGTGTGGTGTGAAGAAAGGGGTAAATGAGAGAATAAATGAAAGTATGTTGAGATGGTTTGGTCATATGGAAAGGATGAATGATAGTCGGTTGGTTAAGCGGATGTATAGTGGCGAGTGTGTTGGGAACCGACCGGCTGGGAGACCGAAGAAAAAGTGGATTGAGTCAGTAAACGAATGTTTGAAGGAGAGAAATGTGAGCTTGGTAGAGGCGAGAAGAAAGGTGTATAACAGGAGTGAATGGCGGGGGATTGTGAGGGGGTATGGTTGTGGCCCACCTGGGCCAAGGGATGAACCCTTACTTTGACGATCTACCATAGTGAGGGTCCATCGCTGTCCCATGAAGCTTTAGGGTGGATTTTCTGACTGCGATGGGTTCCCACTAATTAATGGTACTGAGGGGGCGGTAAGGCTGGGCTTTCTTTTCGACTTGTGTCATGTTCTTCTACTGCTTTTCTTTTCCGATGCCCGTCGCGCACCTTACTCCCATTCTTGGGAAAATATAAGGAAGAAGAAGAAGAAGATATATATATATATATATATATATATATATATATATATATATATATATATATATATATATATATATATATATATATATATATATATATATATATATTTATTGGAACCTTCTTAGTATGTTGTGATGGAGGGGGCTGCAAGTTTATATATATATATATATATATATATATATATATATATATATATATATAT